>VYXH01011432.1:621804-654789 GCA_013397275.1 Burhinus bistriatus | reverse complement strand
AGTACTGCTTTAAATGGGAAATGTGCAAGGACTGCAGTGCTACGAGCTTCTACAAAGGCAATACATTGGAGCCCTTCAATAGCCAAACATGTCACTGAAGTTCACCAAGAAACTAGCCAGTTACTTAACAGATGCAAGGCTTGCTTAGAAGAATAAAGCAAGCTACAATTTCATAGCAAGAGATCTGATCACTATCATCTAAAAGCAAAACAGCAAACATTAAACAATTAACCTTCTGACAAACAGTCCTAATAGGGAATTTCCCCAACAGCAAACTTGTGGACCAAGAGGTGGTGCACCACTTAAGCGTCTCATTTGGGAAATTCAATCATTTGACAGTGCTGATGTCTAACACCAATCCCTTAAGTGGCTGAATGTGAGCAAGTCCTATGCACCACCGAGGACTCTGACTGAAGAATCTAAGGATAAACTATGGCATTGGGAATTCCCCAGAAGTGGGCATCCTCCACCTTTCAACAAGAACCCCTGATTCAGAGAACAATTTTCCATTGCTGCATATAAAATAGCAATCAAAGCAATACCTGCTACAGATCTCAGTTAAAGCTGTGCTGAAACAGCTAAATATCAGTTCATTTAGGTAGATTGCTGATTTGCTTTCTGCTTTCTACGCTTCCAGTTGCATGTGAAGATGTACTTTTCCCAATTTCTCTCCAGCTTCATCTTCTGTGTAAAGGCAGTGCTGGGCATCACACCACAGCAGTTTTATCTTTCTTCTTTTCAAACTCTAGGCCAAGGTCCTCTTTACTAATGTTGATAAAAATGTTTTTGACAAGAAGTATAAATTGCAATATTAAGTGAACAGAAGCCCGCCATGCTGATGAAAATTTACAAACCATAAAAGTAACTAACAGAACTTGGCCAGAGAGTCAAAATTTACAAGCATGGCTTCAATAATAGCTCCATAAGAAGTTGTTTGTTTTGGTTGGGGTCTTTAGAAAAGAAAATGGTTAATTTGAAAGCGGCATATTTTATGTAGTTGTCAACAGTTTTCTTCTCTTTTTTGTTCTGTTGCTGTTTTGTATTATAAAGAAGGTTTAGTTAGGGAAAAGCTGCACTTTCGGGGCAAAAGAGGCTGCCAAGTGCCTGTGGACTACATAGGATGGGGAAATACTGTTTTCCTTGTAACTCTATACAGTGAGAGATTAATGGGTGGTTCTTGTTTCTGCTAAGCTTACTTCCTGCAGCATCACCATACCACTGCAGGGAGCCCTCCACCTTCATGGGCTCCACACAGCTCAGAACAGGACTGTTTCTGCAGTAATGGGGCCATTTCCCCACACAAAACAACAAATTCAGTTGTTAATTGGACTATTTAAATTGAGACTAACTCTAGGGACCTTAGCAGACTTACTAAAGATTTATGTAAACAAATGTGAATACAGGATCTCTTGCTTTACACAGGTAAACAATTTATTAGAGAGAATGTAACAAACCAGACATAATGCCTTAGTTACATTTTTTGCACACAGGTCTCCACCCTTCACAATAAATCTAGCCTTGACATCTGACTGAATATTTCTGCCCAGGAACTTCGGTAGGTAGCAGGTTGGTTGCTCGTTGGCTGGCAACCCCACTGCCGTGTTTAAGGTCTTTATAAATTAACGTCAATGCTTCACGTAATTGTTTTCTCAACCTGGTCAGGTTTCTGTGCACTCTAATTGTTCTATAGCAATGTGGTAAACACTTCCTGCAGACAATTCGTTAGGAAGTTTGGATTTTATATAACCCAGGAAATGAAGTCACCAGACCTGTGGGCTGCCTGTAATGATTCAGTCCCCTGGTTCCTGCAACAAGCAGGCACTTCAAACACAAAAATCCAGAGGCAATGATAAACTAGTGGAAAGAAAACGGGTGCCTAACAGCTTCTCCATTCACTCAATTCGTATTCAGAAATTCAGAAAGTTGCAAAGAACTTCCACAGACTTCCAGCCATTTATTTTTGTCCTTAGTTCCAAAATTATAAATAAATTCTGATCCCTCTCCTCCTCTTGTCTTCATTACACTGGGGAACAGAACAGGACACAACGTGTAGGAGGGGATTGAAGTTTCTGTCCATATCTTTTCACTAAAGCAGCACCACTTTTTTTTTAGTTACTTCATATTTCTATTAGTTACAAAATACACGTGTTCATTGCTATTAACTTCCCTGCTTTTGCATCATCAATCACTTCATCAAGACTCTGGAAAAATGCTGTATAGCTACAGCTAGCGCAGCATTCCCCAAAATGGCCTAAGGGCTCTGAAAAGTTCATAGTTTTCTAGTTCAAAATTAACTTGGATTTGACTATCTTTGGAGCTTTTTGCAGGTTTTATTTGTTTCAGAAAGCCTTAGAGGAAATTCAGAGAAGTGCAAAATGCTTTCTGACTTAGAACATTATTTGCATTTTACCTGAGTAACTGTTTCTTGGGGAAAGGGGTAATAAGATCAGATTAAAGTGCACTGATATTTCTGGAACTTGAAGAAAGCAGTGGACTGCTGGGATCCTCCAAATAAGCGCTTTCTTAATGCACACGAAAATAATTTCCACATGACTTGCCAAGCACTGCCACATTTTGAAGCTCAGTTATGGCACTGCCCCTATACAGGTACTCAGAATTAGATTTATGCTTTTGTGCCTATTCCATGCCTTCTACTTCATCTAACATTAAAATTATCTTTTTAAATTTTGTTTTGTATAGCAGAAATATTAGTTCTTGGTGTGATCCTCCTTCTTGAAAGATTTTTTGCCTGTATTTATGAAATGTAAAAAGTTGCCTCCTTCGCTGTGAGTCAATCTCCTGACCCATGCTATTCTGCGGCCATGGAAGCTCTTGTCTAGCCTTCACCACCATGCAGCTGTGGTGTGTGACCTCAACGCAGTCTTCCCCCAAAGTCCTCTAGCTATGTAAGAGGAACCAAAATATTAGTAAGCAGAACAACGTTTCCTCCCAATGGTCACAACAAATGCCATTGCAAAGAAGGAGGAAAAGGAGAGACAAAAGATAAAACGTAAAAAGACTAAAGGAATTTCACATTGCAGACAAAGTAATAATCCTTGGCTGCCTAATATCCTGGAAAATATTCCCCATTTAATAAAAATAAAAGTTTAAAATCAGGAAATCTGTTCAATACATATATGTCCAAGTGGTAAGACCAAACCATTACATCATCTGCTTCTGAATCAACTGGCTTTGCGGCAGTTACTGGAACCTGAGGACTTCTGCACATCCCAGCTTTCTACAAAGGTAGCAGCGACTGCTCTGCAAACCACTGTCAGTTCTTTAGCAAAGCAATTTAAACACTGTATGACCTTAATTGTGGATGTGGGTGCATGCACTTAGGTACCTCCTCCCTTATCCATCCAACACATAGGCAGAGTGTTGAACTGGTACAGCTCCTACTGTCCTCTTACTGTAGGAACACCCTTCTCCCAGGATTATACCACAACTGCAAATCTGGGTGTGCTGCTGGCATACACAGTTTAACAGAGTGCTACGTTACCCTCATACTGCTGTAAACACTATCAGGGCTCAGCACAAGCCAGTATTTGCCTGTGAACTCTGACTGACTCTGAATTCGGCAAAATGTAGCTTGTCCTGTATCTGGCAACTTTCTTTTCTGGCAGGGAGACGCAGAAAAATCTGAGTTGGAGAAGGGGATGAGGAGAAATCTGAATGATCACACTGGGGCTAAACAACTGGAGTGGCGGCAAGCAGATGAGAAGAGATATGGGAAGGTCTGAGTCACCCTTGGTGCACTTGAATCCTGACTGGTCACGTCAGGCTTTGTGCTAGCCGCATTTCAACATTGCATATGAAGGGAATGAGTAGAAGACGAGTACTTTTTTGAGTTTCTTGGAAAATACCAGTGAAAGCAAAGAGCAGAAAAAACAGGTGGGCCTAGCATGTGTGGAGATAGAAAACAGGTAGTGAAAGACACAGCACCAACAGTCTCGGGGAAATAAGGAAAACAAGAGAATTTTGGCTACCCCCATTACAGAACATAATTGTCTACCATTAGATGCATTTAGATGTGCTTACCTGACTTTGATTAAATGCACTCTTTCCTTTTATTGTCTTTGATATCTTAAAGCTATTAGCCATATTGCAGAATTTGCTTTATTTTGTTCAATTTTGCTCTCACTGAGGTTATTCACTTCAGAGGTCAGTTGATCCTGAAGCCAATGATAAAACTCATCTTCAAAAGAGGAGTGGAAATAAAATCAGAATTTTTTTAAAAAAAAATCCTTCTGGAGAGCACCCTGCTGACAGCCGGTCCCACTGAATTTCATAGGAATAACCCTGGCAATTAAGCAAGCCTGGCTTATCCTTCCATTACCCTCAACACTGACATTTATTAATTCCCAAGCATAACAACAATTCTGTTGCATGTTTTTACATATTATGCATGCACTCACGCTGCTAAGTTCTTCACAGTTGGAAAATAGATTCAGAGCTTCAAATGGATAAGAGAGGCAACAGTCATAAGTAAATCCCAAGGGAGAAATAAAAGGACTTAATAGCAGGCTATTATTAAACTCTATTTGATATATTAAAAAATCACAAGGAAGCCTGTCAAAAAAATTACTATGATCAAATAAATTACATGGCAAAGCTGCCAGTCATGTCTTGAGAACTGGTACAGCAGAGACACGACGGGAAATAAAATACCCAGAGCCCAGCACAAAATCAGGCTTGCACTGTCAAACACATGCCTGTCCTGCTCATGGACCCCCTGCCTCCATCCAGCCTGCATGGGCTGCCACCTTGGCACCTCGTACCGCATTCCCGGCTGGCCACACAGCAGCTGAGGGTGCTGCACAGGCTCAGCCCTGGGGCCAGGAGCCCCACTCCCACTTTATTCCATCTCCTCCCCAGCTAAACCATTCTTCTCCTCAGCTCCTCGTTATCTCCTGCCTACGCACCCGCTATATTCACATGTACTTTGCCACTTTGCAAAGTGCTCTTGGGATTACTTAGGTACTGCACCAACCCAAAGTTTCTCCGCTTTACAGTGCCGCAATCCTGGCTTTATAAAACTCAACCTCACACAGCGGAGAACTGCCAGAGAGATTAACTTCAAAATGTTCCTTTTAAAGTGCACAATGTCAAAACTCTGCACAGTATATCACAACCAGTGTTTCTTCAATGAAAAAGCTGTCCCTCCTTCAAGAGTTTTGCCCAGTGAAGCACCTAAGGGGCAGGCAGGGGGGAAACCAAGGCTGGACATGCAGCCTCTTCTCTCTCCTTTGCACCCAGTCGTGACAGCACCTCCCAGGTGTGGCTGTATAATCCAAGTTTCTCTTTCCACAGTCCTCCATACGTGCATTTCCCAGGGATAAGTGACTATGAGTTTGAAGCAGTAACAGTATTATAGCATAACAGCATAACAGTATAGCAGGGCAAAGTTTGGAGGAAGAAGCAGTACTTTTGCAGGTCAACTGTCAAAGCTGGAGAAAAGAGAAAAGCACCTAGGCACCTGAGGCCTTTTTCAGATTTTAGAAAGTTAAAGGCTGCACCAGAGGAATTTGAGAGTTAAGATAGATTTTTTTTTTTAGCTTCAGTTTGTAATATCAGTGTAATCTCAGGTAATTTTTTCCCCTTCATTGCATTTACTAGACCTTTTGTTTGCTTGATTGTTTCCCAAGTTGCAAGTGGCAAGCTGAGCATCTGAAACCCCGACAAATCCTAGTTGAAAAAAAGCAGCCAGAAGCCTGGGTTGTTCCAGGGCACGTGTGTACTTCCACACCTTGGTGTCCCTGTGCACTTCTTGAGTTATTCCACTTAAATAAAAGCTGAGAGAGCAAAAATGTTGCTCTGCTTACATTTCCAGATGCTTTTTGCTGTCCCCCCAGAAAGCACTGCTTCAATTTAAGGGACGTTAAGAGCTTCTGTTTGGTTGCTCCCCCCGCCCCCCCCCAAACAGTTTAAAATCTTGATAACCTCTAACCTAGCTGTCAAATCTCATACGCTTAAGCGAGAAAACCCATTGACGTCAACAGAACTACTCACATGAATAGTTACAGCTTGATTTGGCCTTAAGGCTTTAGATGTGTTTAAACCATTTAGATCAATTGTAGGCCTCAGATTGCTTTTGCAGTTTCAACCATTTAAAACAAGAAGCAGCCCAGAGGAGGCCACAGAGGGAGCACAGGAGAGACAACAGAGCTGCCACTGCTTTATTCACCATGGAATGCAGTTCATGGCAGTTCAGGAGCACCGACACCAGCCAAGGCTTTCTGTACATGCCCCAAAAAGCCCTTCTCCCAAGGCAGAAAGTCAGACAAACCAATCCCTACCCCACGTCTTCAGTCCACATTCTGCAAACACCCCTAACCATTTATTTCAAGACAAACAGAAAGTGTTCAGTGACCGAGCACAACTCGGAACACTCTCAGAAGTGCCAGCTCTACGCAGGCTGCTGGGAGAAACCCCATGGCAGTAAGAAGTTGTGCTAGCAGGACTGCAAGGCAGGGAGACCCTCGCTGCTTGCAGAGCAGTAATTTCCCACTGTGAAAACAGCTTCTATAGAAACCAGCCATCTTCCCCCAAGGAAACCCAAGAGAATAAAATAAGACGACATCCTGCCTCTGATGACTGGTGAGCTAATCTCTAGGGGAAAAATAGTGTAATATATCCAGCATGTAAATCACAATCCTGCACAAATTGGGTGTTCAATTTCAGCAGCCCCACTGGCATCAATATACTTAAGCAATCGATCAAATCCAGGTGAAACTGTTAGATGATGTTCAACTCCTAACTTGCACTATATAAAAAGGAACATTTACTTCTTGGGCTTTAGCAGTGGAGGGTTTGAACGCAAATCTGTTTTGAAAAGCAGTTTTTGTTATCCTCACTTCCTTCATTTGTATTGAGCTCTCACTGACATTTATTCTTGCTTGTCGCTTACAATCCTCAGGACAACTACTGTAATCCTTTAAACAACTATCTCACTGCCAATCGGTTGTCATAGAATCATATGAATCATAGAATAGTTTGGGTTGGAAGGGACCTTTAAAGGTCATCTAGTGCAACCCCTGCTGCAATGAGCAGGGACATCTTCAACTAGATCAGGTTGCTCAGAGCCCCGTCCAACCTGACCTTGAACATTTCCAGGGATGGGGCATCTACCACCTCTCTGGGCAACCTGTTCCAGTGTTTCACCACCTTCACTGTAAAAAAACGTCTTCCTTGATCTAGTCTAAATCTTCCCTCTTTTAGTTTAAAGCCATTACCCCTTGTCCTATTGCTACAGGCTCTATAAAAAAGTTTGTCCCCATCTTTCCTGTAGGCCCCCCTTTAAGTACTGAAAGGCTGCAGTAAGGTCTCCCCGGAGACTTCTCTTCTGCAGGCTGAACAACCCCAACTCTCTCAGCCTGTCCTCATAGGAGAGGTTTTCCATCCCTCTGATCATTTTTTGCGGCCCTCCTCTGGACCCGCTCCAACAGGTCCATGTCTTTCCTGTGCTGAGGGCTCCAGAGCTGGACACAGTACTCCACGTGGGGTCTCACCAGAGCGGAGTAGAGGGGCAGAATATTTTATGCAATATTATACAGAGAACCTGTCAGACTGCTCATCCTTGCGGGTCCCTCCCAAAAGAGTCCAGGACCTTAAAAGAAAAGAGTGCGCTTGTCGATAGAAAGGCTGTTTTGTCCCAGGGTTCTTCCTCTGTCCATCTCTCTTTGCCTCCATGTTCAGCTACAGCACCTGTAGCACACAGAGATTCACCAGTCACTACACAACTTGGCTGTCACCTGATACTTCAAGACAAAAAGGTAAAACAGAATGGAAGAATTACTGATATGTATAGGTCATATGCCCATCTGCAACAAATATGTGTATTTTTTTAAAATAAACAAAAACCCCACACCACAACCCTACATCACTGCAGTGAGCACAAATACCGTATTTGTGAATGTGCAGACTACATCTCTACCATTCACCTCAACAAACCTCACTCCTGTAGCACTCCTCTATACCCCCCAAGCTATGTCCACAGTTACCTCCAGCTCTCTGACCTCATATGCTGGCACCCTACGTCCTTTCTCATCTGCTAACACTCCCTCCCATGTCTCTAACCAGTCTCTGGCTCACTGACCAGACATGAGGCAGTACATGTCATGACAGGTTCAGAGCCAAATGCACAACCACCTCCTGATTCCCAAATACACTTTTGGACAGCTCTGCCTGGCTGGCAAGGATGCCCTAGCAGAAGTGAGGGCTGAGCCCTCCCTGTGATCCCCACAGCTGGGTATTATGGGTTCACTGCCTGCTGCTGAGTCCTGCAGAGCCTTCAGGAAGACCTTTCTGCCAAATTGAATGTGGCTTCTGGACTTAGACAATGAGAGACAATCTGACTCTGCTCACCAGTTTTCCTTAGGCACCCTCCTTGAAATTACAGGGAGAACACAAGCATTGCAAAGCCCAGAAATTCTCAGCTAATACACTGTATGTGGAGGTACAACTATGTTAATGTATTTGACAAACATCTAGTTTGTGCAGCTATAGCACCCAGACTGCCCAACGTAGGCCTTGAAGTGATGCTAGGCAATAATTCTAGAACGACGATGTTGATATCCTTGTGTCTGTATAGGCCAGGCGACAGAGGGGATTACTGTGTCTACCTCAGAGAAAGTACAACAGCATTGCTTCAGTGTAATCTCTGCCTGGACCTATCTATCATCACAGAAGCTGGGCCGTGAAGCTCTATTTTAATACGGTCTCACTGAAAGGCATTCTTCTATCCACTTCCTCTTGTTTATTATTCTTTCAAATATCTGATAAGATACTTTTCAACTGTGGCTATTCACTTTCTGTTTGCGTAGGTCTTGGGTTCATCACAAGCTACAAGGTCAGCATTAATCTAAACAATGGTTGGTTGTGGGCGATTTTGCCAAGTGGAAAACACTCTAAAGGCTAGATTGTTATCATCAATAGGGCAACGAGCAGGCGGGAGAAACAAGCCCTATGTACACACGTACAGATGAAACACAGCTACTCAGATGCAAGGTCATGGGTGTAGCACATGCACGAGAAGCCACGGCTCCTGCCCAGGGATCATTAAGAAAGAAAAGTAGGGAGAGGAGAAGGAGGAGCCTCCCTTCTGCCCCAGCACGTCAGCATGGCCAGCCAGCTGGGCACCTGTAAGGAGGATGGAGGAGCCATCCAAAAGGTGCAGGAAGCTATCTGCCTTCTACCTGCAGAGCACATTTAAGGCAATGAAATAGCTTGCAAAACATGCCTTTTCCAGCTGTGCCCCATGCTGTCATCCAGCCCACAGCAAGATCTTTTATGGACAATGTACTGACTAAGTGTCCTGAAGAAAATTCAAAAACAAAACCCAAAACTCAGTAAAACAAGCAAAATAATAAGGCTGCATGAAACCTTTAAAAGTAATTTTTTTGAGGACTGCTGATTGATAGCAGACACAAAAGAGTAAAGCTCCACTGGTTTGTAATATCAAAATATTGTAACTGTATTTACAGTTTGTCATTTGTAGAGCCAAAACCTTCCAAAATATACTCCCTGAACCTGGAAAGCATGCAGCTTATCTCTCGTCCTTTACATTCCCTTCTTCAAAACACACCCTTTCCTGCAATCTCACCAGCAGTGACTCACACCAACCTAATGAAAAAAATTAAAATCTCAACAGTAAAAAAAGAAAAAAAAAAAAACAACAAACAAAACCCAACTAATAATCAAACCTTGCTTATGCAAGCAATTTCATAAGCAAAAATCTGTTTTCTGTAGGTCATCTGTCCATGAGATACACTGTGTTTCTACTTGCCTACATGTAGGTTTCTCAGGTTGGGACTAAGCATGATGAAGACTGTAGCACTAATACCCATCTATTACCATTAATGGAACAAACTGCAAGTGGTATTTGTTCTCCAGGTTTTGTTTGACCTCCAGATTGGCAGATCAACCTTTCCGGAGTCAAAGCTCTTTGCAAAGGGAAGGCAGATACAAGTACTGGCAGTACAGGCAGCCCAGCCCAAGAGTGTTAACCCTGACTCAGGAAAACAGCAGCTCAAGAGGATAAATCTCTATGGCAATGTAATTGTTGGTCTCTCTAAGAAGAATGGTAGCTAGCACTTTTCTGTGCTTGTTATTTTGTGATGAGAGCCAGAAATCAACTGAATAATTTCTTTCCTCTGCTCAATATTTGTGGTTTGCAGGACCTGCTACCTTAAGAGAGATCCGATCTGGAGGCCTTCAAGGGAACCATTCCACATTCTCCCATTAAACACCTCTGAGATATCCTGTTCTCTATATTACTTTTATAAACACCTGAAGTAAAAATATTTACATTATGAGTTAACTATTCACGCTGATTGTGCAGTAACCTTGGGCTGACAATCCATATTGTGTTTTTTTTAATCCCATTTTGTTCGGCGATTGTTCAACACACAATGGTCTGATGTCCCAGCTGCAGCCAAGAAGCACACCACAAAGCCGAGGAAAAGTGCAGACACCCAAAACTTACTCTCTGGCCACCGTTATGCCACTGACTAGCTAGCAAGGCCAGTTATCTAGTCCCTCTCAGTCAGACCAGCTGCCAACCACTCCAAAAGGTCAAAATATCTGCTGGGGATGGCAGGGCTGAGGGGAAGTCATTGTGAGTTCAATGACCGTGAAGGGTGGCAGTATAGCAGCTGCAGTTGATTTAAAGCTTTACAAACATGAAGAATTTTAATATGTTGAGGTAAGCCTCCAAAGCAGCCAAGGATGAGGACTCACCTCTTGCAACATGGGGTGATTACTTTGAAATGGTGAACTCTGAAGGGAAAAAGGTGAGGGGCTAATTCAGTCTGTATTACAAGTAGTTTGCTACTCTTCACTTCTGCTGCTATACACATCTTCACATACTTCTAGCACACTCACTAAAGCAAATTTCCTACAAAGATATTTAATCCTGTTCATCAAGAGCGAGGTCAATGAGGGAAGCAAGATTAGATATTTCAAAAGACACGGGATAGTTCCTTTCTGTTGCCATAACAAAGAAAGGTACTTTAAATCAACACTGCTAAGATGAATTCAGATTTAAGTAGCCCTCCCTGCAGAAGAATCATCCTCCCCCCAATGCATCTCTCTTGTTACGAGACGGGCTGCTGCAGTCAGGGTTACATCACGACTATACATGGCCTTCCCTTAGCAACGAGCTTAACTTTATTGATACGATAGTTGATTATTATGGCAACAAGCTCAATTTTTACTGTTTATAAACTTTTTAAAAGGCCATCAAGAAAACAGAAATAAAAGCTGTTTTTTCTTGACTATTTTTGTGGCATGCAGAACCCATGAAGCTATTGGGAGAAAAACAACAAAAATGCAACAGGAAGGGAAGACAAAACCCCAAAATCCCAAACTAACAAAGGGAGGATGTGTCATGGCTGTGGCAGGGATACCTGTATTCTCTCCTCAGCTCTGCCTCAGTGACCCTGGATGGGAACTGGGTCTCTCGCTATCGTCTGTGCTTTGGAAAGTGTCTCCCTCTCCAGCTCTGTGCACCTTACCTTAAAATTTTTATTTTAGAGGCTGCTTTGTTGTTGCGTTTTTTTAATCCCAGGAAGAGGTCATGGGTAACTTCTTAAAAAAAGAGTTAAGAAAGAAAAGTGAGTTTGACATTTTTAAAAAGTACAGGATTTGCAGGCAGATAGTTGTAGGATTTCATCATCACCTGGCAGAGAATCCTCTCCCCCAAATATGTAGCTGTGAAGACACCTGAGTCAAAAGTGCATGTCCACTCTGCAGTACCCTGAAAAGCAATGATCTAGCTTTCTTCAAGTCCATTCCATAGCTCTGACCTGAAGCCCAACACAAATTATATCAGAGAACTACAAGATCACACGTAATATTCCTGTTCCAATCCCTCAAAGCTGATATTCCTTTGACAGCACTGCCCAAGTATACCCTGATTCCACCTGCACACACAGAGTCCTCCTTAACCCCACAAGAAACACAACAGCAAGTCTGTAAAGTAAGCAAAGAGCAGACTATATGGTGGCCAATTTCTTGTTCAGAGGTTTGTCTGGGAAGAATTCCAACTCATGTGATGTGTGAGACCCCATCTTATCGTTAAAAGGAAATATCACTTAGCAATATTTTAAATTTCAAGACAAGGAATAGCTAACTAAATATCAACATTTTAAAATAAAAGAACAGCATTTCCTCTGCTTCACCTGAGTTACTCACAGGTAGCTCATATCTCTTCTGCTTTCACACAGAGTTCTCAGAAGATTATTTGATTCTATTTTAGAAATTAAAATAATGGCTAGTTTTACACCATCATTTGAATTAGATCTGTGTGAGCAAACTACTGCATTTCCTGAACAGCACGAATATTATCCTTATGAATGAACCAACTATTTCCAAATATGGATTGGAAAATATTCAGCTGCCAGATATTTGGAAGAGCAAGCACCAAAACAGTCTCAGAAGTCTGATACAGATGTCTAGGAGTCAAGAAAGCATTCCATCCAATCAGTTGCTGGATTTACAGTCAGTCATCTCTCTGAGTCACCCATTTTATTGCTATTCTTCACTTATTTTGGGTGCGGACTGAAAGCAGTTGCTCTCAGTTCCTGAAAACTCTATGTTGTGAAATTCCCATACCCCAAAGCAAAAGAAATAGAGAAAAAAAAAAAAAAGATCACAGTTTCCTTCTGCAATGAGTCCGCTCCCTTTATGTGGCAGCTTCTTTTCCACCTCCCCTATTGCTGCTCAGGCACACGGCAAACGCCTGCTGCCAACCAGTACTGCCTATCTTCTAAGCTTTCCAAGTTCCTACTTCTCTGCTCTATTCAGCAAGCATTATTTATTGGAGGGTTTTGTACTGGTGCCTGCAACTGTAGACTTTGAGGCCTTGCATCTGTTAACCATGTTCTCTCATTAAGGTTCCCACAACAAACAAAAGCCTCAAATGTCTCCTTTCTTCCTGCTCTTTTCATAATGATGCCCTTCATTCTCTGTCCATCATAGCTCATACTTTATCCATCTTATTTCCATTATAAGTTCAAAATCTCAGCATTCCAAACCAGCATCCAAACAAAAGACTCTCCAGATATGAATGCCATCTCAAATCAATTACCAGAGTATTCATCCTTCACAATAATATCTCTATTATATTCTCTTCCTATTGAATTCAAAGATTACACTGCTGACATGCTTTCAGGGTTTATGGCGGTGGTGGTGGGGAAAGAAAAAACACCACACTCATAGCTAGTCAAGAGAATCGTGTTTTTCAAGTTCCTTAAAACTTAAATCCTAAGCAAGAGGAACAAGGAGCATCTTTTTTGTTACATGTGTACACTGTACATAACACAGAAGCATCTGACACACCCGCAAGGTGCTGCCAGAATGCAGTCATCATCAGACAAAATCAAATTCAGTGTTAGGAGGATGACATTTCCATTGGAGAAAATAAGAACTGCACCTGCATTTAGCCCTCTCTGAATCACATTACTCTGAAACAAATGGACACCACAGAGAACACTTGCCTCTTAAGAAAAGCAGCAGGTCCAACAAACCATCAGCAATCAAGCATTAGTTATCATAATTAACAATTTTAAGATTCAGAGTTTTTTTAATTAAGGGATGGATAGTTTAGGTTATAGCAAACTAACTAGAAGATTCAATAAAACAGTCTAATAACTGTTTGTGCCAGAAATCTCCCTTAGTATCTTGTAGTACTTTGATTAAGCTTGAAAGTTTGATGTAAAGTGGTCAAGCGCGAGCATGAAAACATTTTTGTATTATATTTAAAATAACCAATCCTCTGCTATAACATGCTGAACATGAGCAAGATTATGTCATAACTCAATACAGGTAATACTGCACTGACAACTAAACTCAACTTGTACTTTTCTAAATACCTTCAAAAATGTTTAACACATTCCAGACTGTACAGTCATGCATGTCAACTAAGACTGGGTACACTAAAACCATAAAGAAATATATGCAGCCTCCAAAAATCACAGCATGCTTCATGATTCATTCTCCCCTATCAAACCTCATTTCGTTTCTTGCCTCTTCCTACTGTTTGCATCTTACAAGCCCTTCCTAGTCAGGATTCTCCCTTTACTTGTTTTGCGCTCCTACTTCCAATAAAGCCCTTTGACACTGTATCAACATCAAAAACACAAAATCAAATAATAGAAAGTGATGATCTTAGGCATGTTTATCAGACCTGTGAGTCCAACATCCATTAACCACAGTCTTCTCTGACACTGTCAATATCTCTTTGTAGGCAGCCAAAATGATATCACCGAGATGCTGTGAAGACCATATCATGAATCACTTTGCTAGTTCACATAGCCAATGTGTTTGGGAACATAGAAGTCAAGTGAAAACTCAAGCACTGAACTAGCTGACACACAGGTCGTGAAGCTAGTCTGTGTTAGAAATGCCTCATGGTTAGCACCCAGTAGTTAAGCATTGATTTATCCTGGTTTTGAGTCTGCGCTCTGGATAAAAAAGCAAGCCTTGAGGAAAGGATTAGGGAGAGTTTTCTGGACAGGACTTTACATTTCCCTCCCTAGCAGAGGAGCACACACAGCTCATATTGAGGGTGGGTGCATTGTTCCAAAATGCACTAGCAAAAATACACTTACTTGTTTATAGACTGCATTATTGTCATTACATGGAAAAAATGCTGAAGCAGCATGAAGTATCCAAACTCTCCTTCTGAAATTCCATCTTTCAGGTGAACTCAGAAGCAACTTTAAGTTGGCTATATAGTATGTCCTTTATATTTCAAGTATTAAAACTGCAGACATGTTCTGGCCTGGAAGAAAAATTGTAAGTTAACCCAGCCTTCCTCCCTACCATAGTTTAACACGTACTTTTAATATATTAAATGTACTTTTATACTCTAATGTGCACTTTAATTCACATTTCCAGTACCAGCTAATAAGATTTAGCTTATCTATGCAAGTTACATTTTCATTCTTGCCAAATTGTAAGTTATTAAACGATTTGACTCAAAAATTCCAAAACCACCTTTCTATAAGAAAGTCAGAAAGAATACTTTTCATTCAAAAAGTTGTAAAAAGTGACAGCCCATGTGCTGTGATATAAATTGTTTTAAAACTTTTCATATGGTATCGTGAATGCTTTTTATATGGTATGATGGGTGCTGTTGCCTACTACAACTACTATACTGTACATTTACTAGAAACTCTTCAGATATTAAGTCAGAACTTGATCCAATTCCTGCTGAAGTAAACACAGATTATGTCTGAAGACAAGACAGCTTTCTACACACTTGAAAAGAGTTCAACATAGTCTCAATGGGCAGGCTAAGCAGTAATAACCTTAAATTTTAGCAAGAAAAATTTGGTCTTGATATTAGGAAAAACCCCTGAGCTGAGGCTAGTGAAGCACCAGAGCAGATTGCCTGCACAGGTCATCGGGTATTTGTCACAGGAGGCACTGAAGGCAAACCTCCACCAGAATTAATTGTTCTTGGTGATCTCCTGCCTTCAAAGAGATGGACCTGATGGCCTTCAGCAGCTCCTACCCAATCTTTCTATGAACATATGACCCCAAGAAACAGTTTTACAAATAGAATTAACGCAGCGTATTTCCTACAGATTTCTGTTCTACAACTCCTAATGCTTCCCTGCTCAGTCAGCTCACTCCTGTGTGTCAAGTGACTTTCCTTCTCTGCGTGTTTCCCCCACCACTCCATGCTGGGCTACCCATGTGACAACGCATGCTTGACCAGTCTGGAGCTACCTGTGTGCACCGCCGCTGGCCAGATGACTACTACCTTTGGGAAGACAGAAAGTGCAGGATCATAACCTCCTTTGCAATGGAAGAATTCTCTTGACTCTCCATCCTACAACTAGCCATCTTTTTTTTTTTCAGGAAATTATCATCTCTATTCCTGCTAGCCATCCAACAATACATGTGGAAAATGGGTTAAAACAAATAGAAAAGTTATCTGAAGATAAGTGGAGGAATGGAAAGACAGATATAACGTGATAACATTAGCCTTGTTAAAAATGAACCTTGGATTAATCTCCAATGGGGTGAGATTGTTAAAAGTTCTGAATCTTTTTCAAACTAAAAAAAAAGTAAAGCAAGGAAATTTTATGACAGTAAATTTCCTTAGCGAATTTTCAGTAAAACACAAAGAGCCTTAAGTCATCACATGAATCACTGACAATTTAATCAGCTTCTGGGAGTTTGTCATCCTCATCAACAGTTGAATTTAAGACCTTCAAAAAGTTCTTTCACTCCGTTTATGAACCGCTGCACCTACTGATTCTGCCACCCACACCACACTTTAGACTACCAGCGATTCAGCCAAGGATCCAGAAAGCTAATATCCATCTTAGAGGCTAAATGAGCTCCAACTAATGAGCTCCAACCTCTAGGTCTCAAGAAGCAGCAACAGCAGATTTTCTTCAGATGGAAGAGCTTCAGGAAATCACTAATACTCTCAAATGGAGCATCATCAGGTGAGAGCTCCTTTTGCCCAAATGCAGCAATCTCCACAGACATTTTTGAAAGCCTTCATGTGAACAGAAGTGGGAGACCCTAGACACTGCAGGAGGCAGAGCAGGTGCAAAATCCAGAGCCAGATTCATCTCATCTACCCTAGAGCTCTCCTGGAAAAGACTGTTAATACATTTAGACCAGGAGTTATTTTTTTAAATAAAATTACTTAGCATGAATGCATGAGGCATGTAACAGGGGCAGCTTTTTAAAACTAAAGCTCTGTAGGTCACAATCTGCTCTTTTGCCAAATTAAAATGAATACTGCCATCAATGACAACAAAGCCCACAGTTCGAAGTTCTTGGGATGAGAGAACTTCAAACCCTAAAACATTAATGTCTCAGTGTGAGCAGTGCACTTCCCAATTCTTCTTCAGTGGGAAATAATAGCACCAATAGTGCAGATGTCCTGTTTTTAACCTTCTTTATTAGTTATGTAATTTATGATATATCTAATGATGTCTTTGCAGAAAAGCCAGTATTGAGATTTCTTAGCATCTCTGGGCAAAGAATCTTGCTTGAAGTACAAACAAGTGCAACAATAAAAAGCAGGTTAGCTATTTCTTCTGGCTTTTTTTGAAGAATTCTTGTATTTCAGCTTTAAACAAATGGTGACTCTTTAAGGTGAAGAACACCACAGTTGCATGACTTTTACGGTTCAATCTTGGCTACAGTCTGAAAAAAACTTGATACTTTTTCCTAAGAAAAGGGTTTGTCTGTCATTGAAAAGACAAGGGCAAAGTGTTCAGTACCCCATAATGTGAGTACCTGGTACAATGTCATTCAGCTGCCTGAAGATTTGTGGATAACGTGTGACTGACGTTTCTGTAAATGAGATCAACATATTTGCAATACCTCATTTTGTTTTCTGTTCCTTGACTTTTACTGACATCCAGTGGAGACGCACTCAAACCTCTTTCATGTGCTAATACCAACTCCTTTCTTGTAAAGCACCTCTAAGTTAAGTTACCAATGGGATAGAAGGCCTGCTTTGAATGTATCTGGTTTTCAGAAGGTTCTTCCTTGTTAGGCTGTTCACAATACACATTCCTTTACAAATTCAAACCTTAAAACTGTTCTATTATTTTCAAACACCACTTATACCCAGTTCTGACAAAACCATTCTCACGGTTTCATTTCTGTTGCACTGGTACAAGTTCATATTTTCCTCCTTCTTCTTATCAACCTACAAATATAGGAAAACAGATTAGAAACAACGTCTGCTTCAAAGACTGTGTCCTCATCACTGTCAAATGAAGCCATCTCTGTGTTCTCATCATAATTTGAAAGAAGGCCAGTGTATTATTTTTGTATGTGTGAACTCTGCTTACTAACTGGGGGAAGACTGTGAATATCATAATTAAACCCTGACATAAGTACGCACAAGAGACATATGCCAACAAGGGAGCATGTGGGACCCATTAACCAGAATCATCTTAAGAATAAATGGAAATTAAACTATCTTACCTGAGCTTTTTACTTATCGTTCTCAACTAGTAATAGCTCCTAGAATCCATACTTTCTACTGACAGTTTAAACCCCAGCAATCCAACAAAGTTCAGTGCAGTGGATTTGGTCAGGCTGAGCTGCTCAGCAGCACAAAGCAAACCTAAAGCCCACACTTCCACATCCTATCCACACTACTGACTGCTACTTAATCGTATACTCAGAAGAGCAGAGGTGCTCTGAGATTTACATAATCCAAAATGTCTACAACCCTTTCAAGAGAAAGAAAAGGGAAACATCTCCAGATTTGAGAACATGTGGTTGCTACAAACTGAAATACCCATATCTCATGTGGAACATGTTTTTCCTTGAATATCTGCATGCAAATCCCACTTAGATTAAAAGGGAGTTCCGGACAATGAAGGGAGCAGCTAACATAGCCTTGTGTGAAAAGTCTGTGCTCGACCATCAAATGACAGAACTCATTACCCATGGTGAGTCATTTTTTACCATGGAAGGATGTTCTTTGCCTAGGCAATTGTTAATTAACAGTAGGAGAGGGAGACTTAATTTTCTTTCCAAACACTTTTTTTTTTTCCCTCCAAATACATAAAATGTCTTTGTATATTGGAAAGGGAGGTTCAGCCCTCAGTTTCTCAGGAAAGTGGGTTTGACCTGGATACTTAGGTTTCCAAGCATTCATGTAGCTTATGGTGCTATATGCACCATTCAAAATCGGGATCAAATGGCTAGCAACAACAGACAAGACAGTTCCCACAATGATGCCTACAGAAGAGAGACATGAGCTCACACTGTGTGAGACACAGGTCTGGTAAATGAACAGCAACAGGAAAACTGCAATTGTCTTCACAGTGAAGTTATTGTAAGACAAACTGAGACAGTGGGTCCCTCACTCTTTCTCTTTTTATCTTAAAAATAATAATTGGAATAACAATAGCAACATCAAAGATGGGCTGAACCAGTTCAATATTATTGCTAATCTCCTCAAATTCAGGCAAAACTCATTTATAGCCATGTGTCCAAACTGTGTGGTTCAGTTGCCTCTGAAGAAAAAACAACTATACTAGATTCTCCTCATCTCAGTTCCAGTAAGGCAAAACAAGTGGGCAGTATAATCATTCTTGTGTGTCTCTGTGAACGCAAGAGCAGGAACATGTCCTCTGAAATACGTAATCACTCCCAAGACAGTGTACTGGCATGTCTCAGATAATCCGTATGACCTTCTGGCCTGCACCTCAAACAGGAACGCCTTCTTCGTCTGTTTTCTTTGGCATGGATCTCCCTCTTACTTCACCTCCAGTTTAAGCTTCCTGCCTTCAGAAACTATTTCCCTAACAGACAGAGTGCTATCTAGCAAGGCTGGATGAGAAATTTCTCCATGGGCAGAAAACAGTAATTGCTGTAAAGCCTGGAGTTGCTAAACAAGGAGTCTCCACCCATCCTGTTCTTTATCAGAGAGAACTCCTTTCAAAAACAGCTTCACTGGCTGTCAAGCATCATAGGTATCCTGATCTGTAGAGATGCCATCTCATAGCTATTAATGTTCAAAATGACAGCAGGATGTGGCCCTGGCAAGGGCTGGTCATCCTATCAGTAGTCACTAATCAGTCAGATCATTACTAGTCTGTGCACACAGTCCCAGTAGCCTCCCTGGTGTGCTGCAGCTTGCATTCCTCAAGGGAAGGACTGATAGGAAGCAGGCCTCTAGGATGAAGTCCCAATGCTATTCCAATAATATCCAAGTTCAGCTTTCCATGGAACTGAGGAATGAGAAGCAAACAGGAGACAATTTATTGCTGCATTGGGAGGGCTCCACACCACCTCTCCATAGACATTTCACCCAGGTGCATAATTAGGAGACACAGGTTTAGAATCCGCATCCAGTTTCTGCAGTTCTCCTACTTCTCCCACTGCCCTACATCTCAGCTACAGACCCAGCCATGACCGTCTCTCCAGCAAGAAACTAGGTGGCCATCACCTGCTTTTGCTTTGGGCTGGGATGTGCCAGTACTGTTATATGCTGGTTTATGGTGGAGCTTAACTCATGCCATCTCATAGCTAGACCGGCTTAAATGATGTTTCAGCTAACTGAAAGAAAAACTCAAGGAAAGCTATACAAGGGTTTTGCCTGAAGGTTGCAGAGTAAAACAGAAGCCCTACTGAAAGACAACATATTTAATTTTAAGTGAGTACCTGCGCCACTGACTGTGTACCCTGTCATGCACTGTGTTAAAACCCTGAATGACTTTTAGGAGGAGAAACACCATCAGAAAGCAGTAACATTCCTCTAGTTAAAATGCACAGAAGCAAACAGAAGCTACAACATTCCTGTTCCAGCTTCAGGACTCCATTTTGCCACATTGTATGCAGCTGACTCCAAAAGTCAACTCTACCCTTTTTATGCACTGCCAAGCCCTAACAGGGATATACAGGCAGGGTAGTCAAGTTTTCCTTATCACAGGAAAGTAAATGCTTCTAAAATGCAAGCCAGGAGACTATTACAGAGAGAATTACATTGCTGTGATGTGTTTGTTTGGATACTAATCACATTGTACTGAAAACAGAGGACATTTGCTCATTACTTGCTTTCAGCAGCCAATGACTAGGGGAGAAGGTGGAGAAGTTTAAAAAAAATCCAAAAAACCAACAACAAAACAAAACAGACAAGCCTGTAAGACTGTATTTCAGAAAGGACAAAACCAAATATTTATTAAAATATTCATTTTACACAAAAACTGCCTTGATGTGTACCCTACTTTTCAGTGTTTCCAACTAATCTGAAACGCCACCTGTAAGCAGTATGTTAAATACATTGACAAGTTGTCTCATTTAATTTTACATGCAGCTCATTGTCTTTTGTTAAGAACTTTAAGACTTTCTGTAGTTTTCTTAGTGAGTTATCTTAAACATGCCTATCCTTGCAGGAGAATTTTTAATCTGGCACAGCCTATATCCCTGATTTTGTTGCAAGTGATTGATTAATAACACCTCTCTTTACACGCAGGCCATCATTGCAACGGAGTTAAGAGCAAATTGTTAGTAAGGGCCTCAGCGTACACTCTTTGAAATACAAACTGACATTTGGATTATGTTCTGTGCAATTCATAGCACAAAAGGATTGAACCTTGTACTGGAGTTTAGATACCAGAACATCATATGAGTGTAGTATTTTAATAATAACTGTTCTGCATACCTCAGGTTTGGGTCCCATTTTATGATCCACATCTTAGAACAAAATCTGCCTGCCTACCTACCTGAAAACTTCAGCTTGCCAGCTTGCCTGAGCATCACATTCTTAAACATTAGGTATGCCAAATTAGTGCAAACACATCAGTAAACATAAGCTTGGGTGACTTGGACAACAACACGCCAGTTAGACATTGACAGAAGGAATTGGGACCCCTGTTCCTGTCTAATCAGTCCACAGGCTGATCAGGGATTTGACAATACTTCATGCTCCCACACTGGAAGGGTGTACATCAGGTGCAGCATTACAGCTTCATGCAAAATGTGAAAATCAAGATTCAAGACCAGATCCTTTTTCTTGTAGAGGAATCCTATTTCTAACACATCCTTCATAATCAGTATTTAAAGCACATAACACCAACTAATCCTTAATTCCTAGTACATGCACACCATGGTGGGATGCACCATGGAGTTAAAAGGAACTCACTGTTGTTCCCCATCCTTGGCAGCTTAGCTGCAGCAGAAATTAAACCAGCAAGGGACTACTAAAACATCTGCTCCTGGGATGGCATCTAGGCTTAGGGCAGCCAGAAGCTCCACTTCACCACATGCCTGTTCTAGCTTCTCCTAATAACGACGCCAGAAGCTGCAGAGGAAAAAAGTTGTCATAGGAGACAACCGTGCTACTTCTAGGGGCTTATATCCCCAAAGACTCCCATGGGCAACTTCTCCCACTGAATGGCATTCTTCTGACCTCTCTCACTTGACACTGCCTCAGACTGGGCTCAGGAATAACTTGACCTGGGAGGCACACCAAGGCTGTTTTTTCATACAGGTAGCATAGGCCTCATGAGGTGCAACTACTGCAAGGCTACTGAAAACTGTGGGTGCAAGCAGCTGCCCCAAAAAGCTCTGGTTCATGACTATGTATACCTCTGCTAATCACTTGCAGTGTCACGGCTCGGATAAACCTGAGAACCATTAAAAACTTCTGATGCATGCATAAATAGCACAAATGATGTTAAGCAATATATCTCATGATCAGGTTTTCTTAAAGAAACCAATTATACGCACAAGAATATAAATTCAGTAATACCTTAACACAATAGAGAAGTGTCACAGATGACTTATCCAGCATTCACAGTGTCTGTTTTACTGGGGCTGTACATTATGAACCATGTGTGTCATTAGGTGTTTGCAAGAAAAATGTTTTACCCTCTCTTACAATGGAAGTATAGACAAGTGCAGATTTCCCAGGAGGTTTAAGCAGATTTGTGCTACCGCTAGCAGAAGCGTGTGTGGAGTGCATACCTCATGTTGTCCGATGTAGTTGCAGTCATGCTTCCCTTCAACATAGATCAGAGGTGGCTCTGTCCACGACAGATTAATACCCTCCACTTGAAAATAAACTACTAGGCTACAAGAGAACTTTTTAAAACAAAACTAAATTGTTGTAATTCAAGAGTCAAAAGCCCCTCACACTTTAATTTTAAAGAATATTCTGATGCAGGATGTGTGGAAGCAAACCAACTGATGCAGGAAATGCCTTCCTGACACCTAAAATAGAAGATACAGGACTGCAATCAGTAACAAACAGCATGATGCAATATAAAATGTAAAGTCTTTGTGTGCATCAGGAAAGCAAACAAAGAATGAATCTTCAGATGAGTCCATACAGATATTAACTGCAAAAAATTATACATGCAGTACAGGTCAGCTAAGGGCATGCCATACAGGTTTTGTAAGATACACAAGCAATACCAATCAGATTCTTACTACACTAAGCATATGTAAGAAACACTTCACAGTAAAACCAGAAAAATTGTTTCCCCTTAACCGTCTTTCTAGAAATAAAAGGCAAATGTTGCTTTTAATTATCGCAGATTAAAGAAAAGCCTATTAAAGTATTTTTTCCATAATAAAACCATTCAAAGCTAGGTCACAGCTGGCCTTGGCACAAATATACAGCAGGTAGGAAACAGAAAAAAAAAAAAAGCAGGCCCTTCTCCTAACTTACTGTAAGGAATATGCGATTTTAGTTCCAGCTTTAAAGGACAGCAACAGTTGTTCTGTCCCAGAGCACGCACACACACCCCACCAAGAGTTTCACACATATTCCAGAGCAGGAGATGTTTCACCAGAATCACTGAGATGTTTCATAATGCTCTGAGTTAAAGCGGGACAGCTTGGGAAGCAGCGAACCAGCCCTGAGCCTGAAAGCCAAAGCCACATGCAAGTTGAAAATAGGGTGCAAACTCTGAACAGAGGAGATGATTAATCACTGAAACGAGCTACCAAGAGAAGCAGCAGACTCTCTACCCCTTGAGATCCTTGACTCATGTCTAAGTGCTTCTCTGGAAGACCTGCTTAGCCAAACAAATGTTTCTTGGTACAAGAAAGTTGAGATGGGTGACATGAAACCGCCTGTATTATAAAACAAATGCCGCAAGGCGATGTAATGTCCCTTCTGGCCTTACGTCCTGGATGATTCTGTCAATCACACACAAGTATCTCCGCAGGGTCAGGACCTTAGACTGCAAGTTACTCGTGAAAAGAGAAATGCCTTCATACTTATTTGTAAAACACTACATGCATCAACATATAACATGTAAAAAACGTAATTTCTGCGGCCATTATGAAAGAACATGGCTAATCTGTTAAGGTTTTCTCTAAGCTAAATTTTAGGAAGCATACTCGAAAGAAATATGTTTTGAGTTAATTCTGGGGAAAACTAGTTTTCCTAATTCTACAATTTCACTTAACATTAATGATCTGTATTTACATATAACACTATTAAAAAGTTCAATTTATTACAAAACTTTAAATGCCTTCACACATTAAAAGCTACACAGATATTTTCATAGCCCTGTTTTTGTAGTGATTTTATATACTTTTAAGCCTGCTATGCAAAACCTGACATATTTAAATTCTAAAGGCTTGGCAAACCTATCTTCCATGATCAGCCTTACAAATAGATGCATCACATTGCCATTTTCAGCACATAAGAACTACATTGTCAGCCCAAACCATGACATTTGTCCACCAAAAGGCTCCTCTCTTAAAATCTTTAGATGCTCTCTTAGAATAGCAGTCTTTGCTTTCTTCCTGTAGTTTAGGTCAACAGTCATCTCCAATCATCTCCATTTGGCTGGTTGGGCTTTTTTCATGATGTTACAATTAAGAACTTAATAATGGGGAAAAAAATCCTGTGCTCATTATATTAAACAAATGATGAGTAAAGATGTGTGAGGTTTGGGGCTTTTTCCTCAGTTCAGTTGTTGAATAATAAAAAAACCTCTTCTGCTTGGATTAAACCAACTTTGAAATTTATTGATTTTTTGTAAGAGAGAGGGGTGAGGGAAGACAAGAAAGTTTTCAGTAAAATAAACCCTCCTTCACATTTCCAGTCTTTCCTCCTTGCATTGAAACAAAGAATACACTGTTCACACTAACGCACAGTGTAATTTGTTTTGAACAATTATAAGAGTGAAGGAGGACAATCAAGGGCCAGACTCACACCTTGTGAGAAGCCATTACCTACCTTTTCATCCAATATCGAACTGGTCCGAGACTAGTCAGAGCACACACATACACATCGCACTTAAATCTGAATACCTAGTTTAAATTCTCTTTACTGTGCAAGGTGATTTGGATACATTTATTTTCTCTCTAAGAAAAATCTCCAAGCCTCCCATCATTGAATGTCCGTGAAAATCTCTACAATGTCTCCTGCTGGAGCTGTTCTAAAACAAATTAAACATCCCTGAGAAAATGACCATATTAGAGCGTTTGCACCTGGGAGCTGGGATCTACGCATTTCAGACCTCTGTCAAACTAGGACAGTGTCTGCAGAGGAGAGTGCATCATCCCTCCCCCAGAACATTCTCCAGTAATTTGCTCGCAGTACTCTTGGCAAATAGAAAATACTAACTTTCAAACCTTCACAGCAGAGAATTTAAGTTTCCCATTAGACTTAGAGATAGAAAGGAAATTCTTTGTTAGTACTGATCATTTTACCCAATCTCCTTCCCCTCCTCCCTTCCAGTGAAAACAGAGTTCAGCATTTGACCCCAATTTTCAGGTTGTCTCAGGAAAAAAACTTGGACGAAAGTAGGTTCATTTCACGACAGTGAGTCTTTGAAGGAAAGAGAAAGAAGTCAATGTATGAAAAGCAGAAGGAAAACCTCCCTTTCCCAATTTAAGAAGTAAGTATCTTTTCCTCCTTTAAAACAGAATTGCTGACAATTTTGACATTTTTAAATACATGCACAACTGGAACCTGCAAGGTTCTGATTTTCCTCTTGCTATCACCCATCTTCCTCATTTTGTTCTCCAGATGCAGCTTGGACATCCTAATCCAAACTCCCCATTTCAGTAACACTTAAAACTCACACTTAATTTGGGGTATGGGTTTTCAAAGCCATTTATCTAAATGGAGAGATTAAATTCTTTGAACTACGGCTTAGCTGTGTTGAAGCAGAAGTAAAGCTTCCTAACAAGCCTTTTACATAAATAGTCAGCTTTACAGTTTCATTCTACAGACTGAAGGATGGATGGAGAAAAAGCACCAGGGTTGTGAAGGAAAACACAAAAACCTTTAAGCTGAAGTTTATACTCTTGTATTAGACTTTTGGCAAAGTCAAGATTCAGGAAGAGGATAAAACAGACCTCATGGAAGGTGTATAAACTGTATTGGAATATGACAGGAAAGTCACTTGTCTCCATCAATATTTTTCTTTTGCACTTATATATCAGGCTAGACCTTTTAAGATGCTAAAAAGTCAAAGCAGTTGCATACACCAACAATCTACACATGCTTCAAAAGCCAAAGGAAGTTTGGCTACCAATATCCGTGGTCAGATGCAACCATGCTTGGAAAGTATAATAATTTATGTAACTCACATTGTAAGGAGTACTGTTTTCCGAAATTCTCTCTCTTTTCCTTCACAGTAAAAAGCATTGTAGAGAACAAATGGAAGAGAATAAAAAGCCTTCTTGCATTTATCACAAGAATTTCTGGACAATGGAAATCATATATACATCATATACCTCAAAACATGGACCAGTTAGGTAAACATCTGTCTTTGAAAAGGTTGAAGAATTTAAAACAGAGTGGTAATGATCCACAACAGTTGTGCAGCATATTACAAATATTTCTCTTAAATAGTTCAAGATTTTGTAACAGAACATCCACAAAAATAGTATGTTCTTTTGTTTAAAGACTTGTTTCCAAATTGTTTCAAAAAGTTTAAATAATTTAATGGCACACCGCAGTGAAGTGAAATCAGTATTATAAACGTTGCTAAATTTGCAGTCGTAGAAAAAAATACAGAAATACGTGTTTGCTTTCTCCAAAACCCAAAAGGAATGGAAAATTTTAAAATCTCATTTACAAGTCTTCAAAAACACTTACTGCCGTGACAAGTCCTGCATGTTGTTGCCTTGTAGTTTCAGGTTCATTTCCTATTACCTAACTACAAAATATACTATTTAGAACCACTTCTTTATTTTACATAAATATGTACAGCATCCTTCATTTTGATGAAAGTAATCTAATTTACAACAGAAGATGTAGCTTTCACTGCCAGCCAGTGAAAAGAAAGTTAAAAGCCAAAACAGATTAAAAGGAGATAAAGATCAAAAAGCGCTACAACTGGAATGTAATTTTCCCTTGCTGGGGACAATAATCTGTATGTCTGTCTCTAATTTCTTATTAGAAGTAGGTTTTAAATAACCCTCTTTAATATCCTTCACTCAACCTACTGACACACAGTGCTGCGTTTTTATCATAGCTGTTCTAAAAACCTTCGTTTTATCTTCAAGCCCCAGCTCTCAGAGTCAGGTGAGTCAGGCGATTGTATAAGGATCTGAACAGTCATTTAAGAAAAGAGTAATTTTGAAGATCCCTCTCCTTAGTTACAAGCTCTTGGACAATAGCAAATAGGCATGTGGCCTTCAGCCTACTTCCCAAGTGGATCCCCCAAACAACAGGAGATTATTTTCAACACAAATGAAATTTCCGTACAGGAGAGAAGTCCTTATCACTAGACAGACAGCACAGAAGTAAATCCTATCATTTCTCAAGCTGTTCATACAAAGGTGCAGGAGAAAATAAGGAAATAAAGGTCCTTGTACTGTAGCAAGTCAAACAGTAGTCTCCTTGCAGAAGTAATCCTCCTGAGAAATTCCTGTATCAGAACGCTTTGAAAATTAAGCGTATTCATCTTGCGTACTTCCTTGAACTTCCGAAAGAACTACTTTAGGGACTAGCTTCCCACACCCACAGAGCAGATGTTTCTTCCCTTCGTTAGGGATTTGAAGTCCAACAAGATTGGTGTTTGACTCAAATGTGGTCATTGCATATTTTAAAAATTACTTCATTGAACAGTAACTGCATTAGGCAAAAAGAAAGTGACAGTAAAACATGTTTCAATCCTTAAATATTAAATAAAGCCGGTTTGGGCTGCAGTCTTCAGTGCGCATTACAGAGGTATTTATGTATTGTTGAAAAATTACCACAGAAACTGAGTCATAAACCTCATTTACACGACGGTAATCACTATCAAAGAGAGGCCTTTATTGAAATTCCAGGGGGTCCCATGCAATTTGAGAAGACAGCAAGAACAGTTATATCCAAATATAATTTACATGCATTCTTGGATTTAACGCTGATGTTGCAAGTGAGAATGGCACCAATGGCCACATAGTACACATTAACACGGAACTTGCTGGGTCTCAAAGTCCTGAACTGTCACAGCAAAAGACACACATTAAATTAAAAAAAGCTAACATGCAAAAGGCAGCTCACTGAAAGTAGTAATTCCTCCATTATAATAGAGCTATATATATTTATTATCACAGAGTGTCTTAACAGCTGTGGTGAAAGTTAAAATTATGCAACAAAAGGGAAAGCTTTGCAGAGCACAGCTAAGTTGATTACTGTAATTCATATCTGGAAGTGAAAACACACATCCTGAAAAACCCTCCATCTGGCATAAGAGGTGACAGCCTGTTCAGCAATACAGATAACACTGAACACATCATCTTTATGCTCTCATTGAATACTTAATCCCATCAGAGTGGTGACATTCAAAGACCTTCACGGAACCTGACCAAAGGAATCACCATTTGATCCAGATCCATGTCTGTCAGCTACGTATTACTGGAAATACATAATTCTTGACCAGTAAGAAAAAGACAAAAGATTCACCAGAAAAAGGCCTGAACACAATACACTCTCAGGAGGCAAATGAATGAGCAACAATTCTTGCTACTTGCCAAATACATAGGAGTCCAATTTCCTTCTGCAAGGTTTCCATTTCCTCACCTATAAATACATCAAAGCAATCACACATTAATGTTTATATGCACAACAGTGCATTAGTGGCAACACCTGAATATGCCTATAGGCAAAAGTTAAGTAACACTTCTGAAGTGTCCATCAGTTTCTCACCAGCATCAATCCAACAAAAAGAAAATTTTGCAATTACTACCACACTCCATGGGAAATATTACATGAGTTCTAATATATATCGTTTTGCTGTCGTCATCAGTCAGGCTGATGACCATTAGCTATAGTCTTAACTTTTGCCATTAGGAGATAATGGCTGCACCTGTTTAAAATAGATAAGGCAGAAAATGTACATGATTTCAAAGAAAAGCTAGAAGCTTACATGCAATGCAGGTCTGAACTGAAAACCACTAGTGTGTATAGAAATGAAAAGAACAGAAAACACTACATCTGAGACAGAAAGAAACCTAAGTGTGTGTGCTGCAATTTGCTAAGCAGTGACTGGGGAATCTCCATCCCAGAACATGAAAAGACCTGACATAAGAAATTGCAAATCCAGGAGAATAGATTTTTAATACAATAAATTCTTTCTATAGGGATTCCCTCTAGAATTCCCTCTATAGAAAGAGATGATATTACGCCACTGGGGAACAACAAGCATAGCATCTGCATTTAAAAAAGAAAAAGATGTGAGTGACATAGCTGCAAATGAAACTTAAGGCCTAAGATTATATTAGCTGGATCCCAATAGTATAAAAATCTTTAAAACCAACATAAAATTAGGGAGTGTAATGATAGGACAAAGGGTAACGGTTCTAAACTGAAATAAGGAAGATTTAGATTAGATATTAGATTAGATTATTAGATTTAGATTAGAATTTCTTCAGTTCTTTACTGAGGGTGGTGAGGCACTGGAACAGGTTGCCCAGAGAAGTTGTGGATGCCCCATCCCTGAAGTGTTCAAGGCCAGGTTGGATGAGGCTTTGAGCAGTCTGGTCTAGTGGGAGGTATCCTTGCCCATGGCAGGAGGGTTAGAACTAGATGATCTTTAAGGTCCCTTCCAACCTAAACCAATCTATGGTTCTATGGTGAAATACAATTAAAGACAGACAAAAAGGGAATTTGATAACTTTACCATGTATCAAAGGCAGGTAGTGTCAGAATAGCCTATTCTTTCAGAGGATAGATAATTTTCTGGAAAAATAAAACAAGAGTAGATCTTATCTAGTCACATTTTAATAAAGCATTTGGTGATGTGCCACAAGGGGAAGTTGTTAAAATGGAGTGTGCTGGCTTTGGCTGGAATAGACTTAATTTTCTTCATAGTAGCTGGTATGGGGCTATCATTTGGATTTGTGCTGAAAATAGTGTTGATAGTACAGGGATGTTTTAGTTATTCCTGAGCAGTGCTCACACAGAGTCAAGGCCTTTTCTGCTTCTCACACCACCCCACCAGCGAGTAGGCTGGCAGTGCATGAGAAGTTGGAAGGGGGCACAGCTGGGACAGCTGACCCCAACTGACCAAAGGGATATTCCATACCATATGACATCATACTCAGCATATAAAACTAGGGGAAGAAGAAGGAAGGGAGGGACATTCAGGTTGATGGTGTTTGTCTTCCCAAGTAACCATTACGCATGATGGAGCCCTGCTTTCCTGGAGATGGCTGAACTCCTGCCTGCTGGTGGAAGTAGTGACTGAATTCCTTGTTTTGCTTTGCTTGTGCACACGGCTTTTGCTTTATTTATCAAACTGTCTTTACCTCAACCCACAGGTTTTCTCACTCTTACTCTTCCAATTCTCTCCCCTGTCCCACCGGGGGGGGAGTGAGCGAGCAGCTGTGTGGTGCTTAGTTGCCAGCCGGGGTTAAACCGCAACATGGAGATTGATACAGAATTATTACATGGGGGAAGATAGCTAAAGCGGATACTATGCAAGCCTTGCTCCAAGCTGCATAAGGCCTAATAGAGTTTCTCCAGACTTAATCTTGACACCAACATTTTTTATAACTTTGGCACAAAAAATAGGCACAAGAGGATGAAATCTGCTGGAAAGACCAAGCTCTGATTCTCACCAATACCAATGTGGTTGAAGTATTCAGGAAAACCCGAGTGTTCAGAAAAAGGCTGAAATGCAAGTACATGAATGTAAAGTGATAAACTTCAGAACCCAAAAGGAGAAGAATGGGGTGTAATCCCAGGATTGATTCAGAGATGACAGTGAGCCACCATGGATCAAGCAGCCTGGAAGAGGCAGATGTGATTTAAGTGTGTGTCGAATGAGACATCTGACACACATATTTCTCATTTGCAATGCTGTGTGCCCTGGTTACTCACATACGAGAAGGAAATAGTCAAACAGGAGAATGATGCTACGAAAAGCAGAGGAACTGGAAAGCTTACCTTGCAAGAGGAGGCTAAAGAGAGTTTGGCTTACTTAGCTCTGCAGAAAAGAAACTCAGAGGGAATATGATTAGTCCCTGAATATATATATTTTAGACAGCAAGTTGGAAGGAGAGGAATAGTCTTCAAGCTAAAGAAGAGGACATGTGAAGCTGAGTCCAAGCTGATTCTGCTTAGTCCCTAGCTGGCAAAGAAAACCTCCTAATCTATCATTTTTAACATAAACTAAACTTAATTTGGAAATCACCACAAGAGAGTGGAGGAGCACCGGCCCCATTTCAGGCCAGTGAGTTGAACTCTAGACAAACCGTCGGGCATATCTTCAGCTGGTTTTGACTATTATAACCACCTTCAGAGCAGATTCTTACACTGCTGCGGTTCAGCCCCTGTTTGTGCAGAAACTGCTGAATGAAGGAAGTAGCCTCAGCAGCAACTGCTGCACCAGTGACTGTTGTGAGGTTAGAAATAATGCACCTAGATAATTTAAATTTACCTCAGAAGAACACAGTATTCAAACATTGCATGAGGAGCACTTCTTCAAGTCCTGCAGAAGCTCGGCTTTCACAGCAGTCTGAGCTGCAGACAACAGAAAGCAAAGAGAGTTTTTAAAATGTCACACAGCGGAGATGAACTGAGAGTTAGGGACTGTTTGAGGATCAGAATTTGCCATCTAATACAGTTCTTGGAGAGTGTTCATCTAGAAATATGAATAAAATAAACTGTAATCTGAGAATTATGAGTGAAATAAACTGGCAGAGCTTATTAGTGATATGCTGATAAGTTGTTAAAATTTGGCTAAACTTTAAAGACGTGATGAAGGTGGCTTAGGGGGAGTGTGTACCATTATGCAAAATTAAGCACAGAATTTCAAAACTAATAAGTCTGAGTGACAAGTTGGTTAAGTTAATTGCAAGTAAAAATGGAGCTCTAAAAATTACAGGGAGCATAAAACTACAGCATTGTTACTTCTAAAAAGAAAAATCAAAAGAATGTAACGATGGTACTTGAAGTGCATAAAGGAATAATGAAGCACAAATAGCTAGGAGCATTAAGACTAACAATAAGGTTTTTTTAAAATATATCAGAGGTTTGAAAAATGCTAGAGAACAAGTAGTTCCATAAATAAGGTGACAGAGTAAGGAAATATTTGCTACTGGAAAAAAGAATGAACAGAATAATTAATTCCTTTTCTGTATTTGCATTTCATGAGCAGAATATTATTAAATGTAAGACGTTAAGAGAGCATACTGTGGTCATGAGAAATTCTGAAGGCTGAGATTAACCTAATACTCGTGTTTAATGTTAATGAGCATCTGAGATCTCACTTGAACTAAAATGTTAAATCTTGAGCTTGCCTTGCGTTTTTCATTATTTTGAAAAGGTGAAACTGCTTTTAGGAGAAAAAGCTCCATCATGACTTGCAAGAGAAACATGCATCTAGCCAGGAGCTCCTGTTAGGTCCACAGTTGCTTGCTGTCACTAGGACCATTCATTCAGAAAGGATCACATTAGGAGCAGTAGTAAATCACCATCTGTTGACCACATTAAGCTCAGCAAAGCTTGTGAGAGTCTTCAGTAAGATCTCTAGACATTCCCTCTGACTAAGCACGTTTCTCTGCATCACTCCCAATCAGTAACAGGGGGAAAAAAATAAAGGACTGTATTCTCCCCCAAATTATGATTATTTCCGTTTTTCTTGGCAGAGTTAAGGACAAAAACTAAACAAAACAAACAAACAAACAATACCAAAAATCAAAACACAAAACCTCTCAGAAATAAAGCTTTCCCACTGTCTAAAAAGGAGCTTCTTCCTGCTCTTCACCTTCTTTCAGTGCCTCCTGGGAGCAGCTGGTCACTGCCTGCTCTCAAGCACCAGCTCCAGGGGATGGCTGCGTGCTGGCAGCAGGGACTGCGGATCCCCACGAGGAAGGGAAGGAAAACAGCACGTGTGCTCGTTCACATGAAGGTTACTGTCAAGCTCACAGATGCAGTAGTGGAATTAAAAGCCGCAAGGGTGTATTTGCTCCTAAATTTTCAGATATAAACAATGCCTTTACCATCAAAGGGCTTGGTGGATTTGGGGTGGAGGTTTTTTGGGTGGGTTGTTTTTGTTTTGGTGTCCCATTCCCCCCCCC
>VYXH01011432.1:603302-621759 GCA_013397275.1 Burhinus bistriatus | reverse complement strand
CCCTTTGCTTGCTCATGTTTAACAATAAGAAAAGCATAGGTGGAAGGGATACAGTGCAGTGCCAGGGACCTACCCAGAAGACAGCAGAATGAAAACCTTTCTCAACACAGGGCTGAGCTGGACAAGAGAGACACTACTTCATCTAGGGGGAAAACTCATTCAAAAAATTGACAAATGCACAAGTATTGAACAAGGACACAGCTATTTTCAAATAAAAGTTTCTTATTTCTTGCTAATCAGCAAGAACTCAGGGCGGTAGAGTATGGTGAGTAACTCTTAGTTGAGAAGAAACAAATGGAAGTAATGTGTTTAAAGAAGTAGAGAATGGTTATAGGAGTTGTTAAAAGCTTTAGTCCATTCTTTTGGACTTCCTAATTTAGCTTTTGGAGAGACAGATGGATTAAGTTTCCCTTGGTAATTTTCTTTTCTCTTTTTCCTGAGGGTGGATACAGCAATTGGGTTTTGGTTTGTTTTTTTTCCTAGCATAAATAGTTAATGAAATAAACCAACATATTCTAAAAAATGTAGAGTGGGGGAAAAAACAAACAAACAAACAAACCAACCCACCCCAAACCCTAAAAAAAGGAAGGATGTGGGGTGAATACTGTTTGCAGTTGTTCCTCAGATAGATGGCCCTTGGCTTGCTTCTCTTCCTACACAACACTGGGGCTTGCAGTAGCAAAAAAGGCTGCTGTCTGAGCCATTAGCAGCCAAAACAAGCATGAAGATAGCAAAAAATGGAGGAAATGGAGACACTGGGCCATAAACATTCATGTCTTAAGACAGTGATTCAAGCAGTACAACATTAGTAATCAGGGCATGAGTGATTCTCCACATGCCAAGGCATAGAAAAAGCATAGTTCAAAAATCTACACGGATATGGTCTTTACTACTTTCCAACTGATCGCAGTAACCTTGTAGTGTATCTGGGAGTGTGTCGTCAAACCCCATGACAAAATTAGTCTAGTGACTAAATCATTTAGTCATCTTCTCCTTGTTAGTTCAGCTAGCATGTTAATGCGCTGCAGAACAAACACAATGTACTACGCTCCAGCTTTTACTTCAGCTATCTGCCCTAACGCAGAATGGATAAACAGTTTTCTTGCCAAATAGTAGTGGATTAGCCACAGCAGTGGTGACGACAGCAGAGTGTGCGAAAGGATAAGAGTTACAATAGGTACTCCCAAAGCAGTAACGTGAGCCGGGATAAGGCAGGAATGAAATGTCATCATCTAGATGAACATTTACACACTATGGAAATGATGACTAGTATTTGGATTGAGCAGAAGGGCGAATTCAACGTCACAGCAACTCCCAACACAGTTCATCAGACAAAGGTCATATATGCTGCCCTTTAACCCCATAATCCAGTTCTCCAGCTGGAATTCAGACTACGTTACTAAAAGTTATTCTATATAGGAAAACAAAATATTAACACTCTAATAGTCATACTATATTGCTTGTGATTGGAAATACGTTGCCTTCGATATTCTTTCAATCTGGGCCCAATACTGGGAACTACTAAACATCTACATTTCACATCTGCCTGAAAGCCCTTCCTATCCTCAGAGCTTCTCAGGATAGGAAAATGAATTGAACATATAGCTGAAAATAAATAAAACTTCCAAGATTTCATGGTGCCTGAATAGCTGAAGTGAAATCAACAATTTGCTATACATAAAAAAGAAAAGCTCTTTATGATTTTAAAATGAATGCAGTATTTAGCAAATCAAACAGAACATTTTATGACCTGTTCAGTTCTGCTACTTCTGTATATACATATTAATGTAGTAAAATTCTCTACCACCTTCTGAGCTGGAGCACGTGCATTCCATTTTATACACAGTAAGAACGACTGAAGCACAAATGCTCCTAAGAGCAGCACCTAAACAAGATCCTAAACCCTCAAGCCAGTTTGCAGTCCTACCACAAGTTTTCTATGCATCCAGATGGTGCATTCAGTTGCCTATCTGAAGCCATGGAAAACAGCAACATTGTATGGAAAACTATACTCTGGATTGCAAGGAGCTCTGGCATTGCCTGGATGGCAGTGGAAAAAGGCCCTGAGAACCCTGTCCAAGGTGCCAGAGAGACCTTCCGGAAGACATGAGATCAGAAGTAAGTCTATAAGCATCAGTCTTGTACCTTATCAGAGCAGACTACCATTTCTTCCCCTGAAATGTCCATTGATTGATATAACCCCGATTACTTCAAAATTCTTTGGTGACTCTTGTGTCATAACATATTACACTATTCCTGAATTAATTGACACAGGGGACACTGGTTCACAAAACATCCCATGAGTTTGGGAAGTTTTGTTAGGAACAATTTCTTAAAATGTTTTTGGGGCCCATTATTTACTTCCATTTTGCTCTGTGAATTTCTACCTGTCTCATTACTGGATGTCCTTCAGCTCTTTTCAGCAAGCCACTTATCCTCTCAGTCATTTCTGGTGCTTATCCCTTCTCTTTTAGTCTCCAGCAAGTCTGGAGCTCTCTCTGGTTCACTGCCTGGGTTATATTTCATTACGGTTGCCACATTATCTGCAGTAACCATCATTAAAAAGGCTGCTGCATTATCACTAGAAAGGGAGCAACATTTCAATAGCTTTGTGTGGCAAATGCACTGGGGGAGGGTTTCTGCCACCTCTTGCCAAGTTCCCATTGCTTCACTTTCCTCATTGGTTGTCCTGCTTTGTAGTTCAGGTTCTGAATTTATCTCAGGTTCCCTCTGCTTTGCTCTCATTAGGAAGGCATTCGAGCAGCATTCTTTTCCCCTCATGCTGTAGAATTTGTTCCAGGTCACTGCTGAGCTGTAGACAGTGTCCTTGAGCATGTAACCTGTAATGAAATGAACGACTACCCTATCAGCTGCCAAACTTTTCATGCAGGACTCCCCATCCCCACCCCAATGGCTCCCCATTTACCAGGATGGACGTAGAATAACAGGGGAAAGAGAAAAGTGTAAATGAGAAATTGGAAGTGTTCCTTATCTCCCAACATATGTTTAGTAATGTATCTCGAGCAAGCCTCCACTCACCAAAAGTGTTTGGGCTTTGAAAACTACAGAATAGCTGTGCTATGCACCCAGCTGTTGGCAGTTTGATGTTTTCATGTAGACACCAGCCACATGAATATGCCTTAAATTCTTAGATATTAATCCAGTGGTTACTACTAAAGAAAAAAAATCCTAGAAGCACTAGATCTACCAAAAGTTAAGATTATATCTCAGAGGTGTCACAGCCAAATTCACAGAAGAGGGATCTGTTTTAAAACAGACACCTGTTTCTAGCTATCCCCATCCAAACCCATGCTGCCATCCTTTTTAAGCCCAAATCAAACTGCTGTGATCTTAAAAGAACTAAGTTTTCATTCACACAGTACTTCATATGGATTAACAAAGGTGTAGCTTGAGAAGTAAATTCTTTCACCTCTACAACACATCCCTCCTGAGCATTCTTGGTTGCACCATTTACAGCCCTTCTTGATCAGACAACCTACAGAAAATCCCCACAAGACAGCAAGAGAAACTGCAAACACCATCCGCTGTGCTGTTTCAAGTAATGTGAGGGACATGAACAAGTAATACGGAGGACCATCTCTTGGCTGGAGATCTCTTTGGAAAAGGAGAAGGCAAGGAGCATTCCAAAACTCTTCAGCCAAGACTCATCCCACCTAATACTGGACAACTGGATGTCTCTGCGTAAAGAGAAGCACTGCTGCTGCACAAACACAAGCAACTGATTTAGGAAGGGTGGTTCTTATTAGGCTATGTATGCTATACATGTGAAAGGAACATCTACCCTAGAGGGCAATTCCGAGCAAGAGGCTAACCCTGGAAGACTGAAGTCTCAGGATGGTGCTTAAACTGAGATGCAAGGAGTCCAGAATTTTCTCCGTTTTGTAGTTTAACTTAGATCAACACAATCTCTCCTCATTCCTTTCCTCAGTCTCTGAGGCTCCTCCAAACTCCTACCTGAAACATTAGGAACTTGTGCAAGGGAGCTGAATCATGAATACGTAGCCTATTGACCAATGTAGCTGGACATTTCTCCTTCAGCAATTCTGTTATCATGGCTGAAACTTTTGTTCTAACTTGCCTCTTCTCGGACGACACACATACTATGAAGACTCCAAGACTCCACGCCAGTGGTAAAGCAACCTCCTCTGCAAATCTGCTTACATCCTTCAACTGACCACTGAAAACAACCCAAGCAAAAAAGTGTTATTTCACAACTAGCTGTGCTCAATTTTACTTTTTAACAATCACTACCTTTCAGAGATCTAAACTTCAACAGTTCCATGGGTCCCCCAAAAGAAAGCAAGATCAAGCAGGCTGCAGCTGTTTCTCTGCAGCATTTCTCTCTCTCTAAAAGTGTTCTCAAGTTAATTTTGACGAGGTTTGAAAGGAGTAGGCTTGTGCTCCATGCTGAATATGTTTTCAATTTGACAGCTCTGTCGGTGTGGGGGAGGGAGAAAGATCAGTGATATCTTTTAAGTTATGCAATAAAAAGTTAGTTGTCTTCTTTGAATGCAGATTTCTATTGAAGTTTTAAATAGTCCTATTCAGTAAGGAAAGGATTGAAAAGGTGGTGAACATAAGTAAGCTGAAGAAGCCTGCTGCTGTTCCTGTAAATAAAGCTGACCTTCGGGAGTAGTGGCAGAGGCTGCTGACCTTGTTTTTCTCCCTTGCACCAGCAACTGCGTATCCTTACATGAGTATCGCATTACCAGCCAAACAGCGGGCTTTCACATATGGCAGTACAGAGCAGGACACAGCTCTGGCATTCACTAAAAAGGAAACCTGCTTGCTTTCAGAAAGACTCAGAGGACTCGAGCTTATGCTGAGCTTTGCACTGACTAAAACTTTCCCAAGGGATCGACAACAGATTCCTGGGATTTAGAAGGAAAAAAAGCATCAATGGTTTTGCAACACGTTCCAGAAATCACAGGCCATAAAAAAATCTGATGCTGTAACTGCAGAAGCCTTGCTGTGGGAAGACATGCTTTCACCTTCTTTCACGTAGTCCTATGCCACAATTTCAGAGTTGTAAGGAGAAGGGAAGGTGTGCTTGTAACACTTTAAAGCAAACCAGCCACCGAGAAGCCTAAAAAGATCACAAGTTTAAATTAGTTTTCTTTAACCTTCTCCCATCATCCAGTAAATTACCTTCCATTTACAGTAAGGCAACTTCTTCAAGCAGTTTTCCTTCTCCTTCCCAAAGGCTTAGAATATAGAGCTAGTACTCCAGAAAGCAATGGGGCGCTCTCTATGTGAATTTGTGTCAGCCTCATCAGTGCAATATCAAGACTTGAATCCATCACATGAATGAGCTTTACACCCACACCGTGCTTCAGTGAGGCAGGTGTGTTTGGCACATTTTACAGATGGGGTTTCAAGATAGCCAAGATTATGTGAGTTACCAGAAATCACAGGTGAACTTTGTTGCTGAGGTACTGCATCTGACCTTCAAGCCCAAGCTGCGTCTCTTTTGCTAGCAATATATATATATATATAAGACCTCACCTTTCTTTCTATTCTTCTACTCTTCCACAGTCCACTGAGATGAACGGTCTCCTTTTCCTCACTGCTAGAAAAAAACCCAAACAGATAGTAATGACAACTTCTTTTCCAGCAGGAACACTGCATATCCAGGCAGGAGTCCGGCCACTTTTCCCATCACTTTTGCATACCCCTTCCCCCTTTCTAACATCATGAAAGGAGAAGCCCAGGAACAGCTGTAGAAGCCTCAGGTTCTAAAAGCAGCTTTCATTTTCCAGGTTCCCTTAGAAGCGGTAAAGAGACCATTGCAGGTCCACTGCAGGCAAATAAGTGAGCTAGACTGACTGCCTGGGACCAGTGCTTCCCACAGGTAGGACTCCAAAGGAGCTGGCCAGAGCCTGCACCAGGTAGTAGCCCAGCCCAGAGGTTGAGGAGGACAACACTCCAACCAGACGCACAGCTTCAGCCCAAACCTTCTGCCTTGGTATCCCATGACAAGGTCCAAGCATCTCTCGCTGTGGTGACCACCTTGGACATCCACAGTGGTCAACACTATGGAAGTAATAGGAATATGAACTGACGCACTTGTGGGAGGAAAACATTTTACCCCCACCACGTTTACTGCAGGTCTGGTAGAAAAAGAAGAGAGACATTTGGAGGAGAATGAAATACTCTCTTTCATAACTAAGAGCAATATATTTTTAGACCTTCAAAAATTATATTACTTCTACATGTCAATCTTTCAGAAATTTTTCCATAATAGATATCTATTTCAAATGAAGTAATTTCATTTCAAAAGTTTTGATATTGTGCAGTTACTTTTTTTTTCCCTTACCTTCCTTTTCTTTTGGAACTTTATCCTGTAAGTAAACAATATGCTGCATTAACTACATTATAAGTGTTGAAATGTACATATTTCTTTGTGTTTATTTGGTAAAACACTACTCCTGAGCCCTACAGCTATAACCTTTCTTTTTGCTTACTAATCAACACCTTTGAGACTTCCTATTTTCAGCATTATTATCCCCCCAATTTTCAAAGTCTGTCAAATGACAGAAAAGCACTGAATAACCTCCAGATGCACCAGAACTCCAATACTAGAAAAATCTGTAATTATTTAGAAGTCAACAATTTATAGCACATTATTTTGTGAATAAATCTAGCAGTAGTTTCTATGTGAAAATAACGATGCACAGAAGTCTGAGCCAAACAATGTAACTTTCAAGTTGGGCCTTGTTGAGCGGGGGTTGGACTAGCTGACCTTCATAGTCCCTTTGATATAATAATTTCGGTAATTACAATTTCATCTGAATAAGCAAATAATTACTGCAGATTTTTTTCAGTTTTTCTCAGTATATTTTTTTTGTTCTTGGAAAAACATTTGGGGAGGGAGAATTTTTCCTTTAAAGTGTCCAGCTTAATGGCCCTGTAATCACCACCTGTGCTTTAAGTCAGAAAACATCCAAAGAATTCACCAGTTTCTAGACAGAGTAATGAGAAAGGAAGAATTATAATTCTAGAAAGCATCCAAGATATTTTTCATTCATTTGCGCCTCTTCAAGGAGCTTTTGAAATGCAATTTAATAGAGGTGGAGCTGCTTACAGTATGCCTTGCTTGCCTTGCCTTTGTGGGGCTGCTCTGCCAGTGAGTAACTCTTAAGCTGTCCTGATGTGATCTACAGAGGTTGAGAGGGACCTTAGGAAGACTGCCCAGAAGGCAGCCAGAAGGAAATAAAGACCCGTCCCTTTACACACATTTGACAGTCTCCAATTCTCCTTCCAAACACAACCCCTTTTATAAAACCTCCCAGTCAGTTAATTGGGAAAAGTGCTATCAGCCAGGCTCCTTGGAGCACAGGAGCATGCCTCAGGACATGCTGCAGCCTCGTAGCCTCTGCTGGTGTTTGACCCCAAACCCACGGTCACCGGGACAGCCAGCACTTGTCTGTCCGCAGAGGTGATGGGTTGGCTCAGAAGGCACGGTGCAGTGCGAGCATTCAGGGGGACACAGCTCTAGCTGGGGCACACACATCTCTCTCATGCTGCATGTCCACAACCTGACATCTTGCTACCCATGCCACTGGGCAGACAGTCTGAAAAGATTAAATTTGCAGTCGACAGGGTGGGAAGGGAGAGATGTGGAACCCTCCTTATGTGAAAGGCACAATGAAGGCATTTAAATAAATGCTCTGTTTTACACTGAGTAAAAAAAGAAGTGTGCATGAGAAAGCATGGATTTAAAAAGAAAAAAATAAGCAATAGAAACAAAAGAAATAAACATCCCCCTATAGTGCCAGGAATTCAGACAATTCCAGTATGTCTTTGTGAAAGAGCAGTTTAATCTTCTGAATTCTCAGAATCAAAGTTGAAAAAAAAGGATTAAAAATCAAAAAATGGTAGTGACAGAAAAAAACCCTATTTTAATGTATTTACTTCAGGTCTTTAAATTAATAACCTGAAGTATTATTAGAAAGATTATTATCATCTATTATACAATATAATACATATATTATATTTATCTTTTTTTTTTTTTTTTTTTAAATTCAGGTTATTAGTTAAACAGCTCAGTGATCACCTGTGCTACTTTAATTCTTGGTGTGCTCCTTAGTGGAGTTTTGGCCTATGCCAGCCTGCATAACGCCTGGGCGCATTTTGGGNAGCACCCCAATGTCTGTTTTGTAGTGAGGGGCCCAAAACTCAACACAGTATTCGAGGTGGGGCCTCACCAGTGCCGAGTACAGGGGGATGATCACTTCCCCAGTCCTGCTCACCACACTATTCCTGATACAAGCCAGGATGCTGTTGGCCTTCTTGGCCACCTGGGCACACTGCTGGCTTATATTCAGCCGACTGTCAAACAACACCTCCAGGTCCTTTTCTGCCAGGCAGCTTTCCAGCCACTCTTCCCCAGGCCTGTAGTGCTGCATGGTGTTGTTGTGACCCACGTGCATGACGCAGCACTTGGCCTTCTTGAACCTCGTACCATTGGCCTCGGCCTTTCAATCCAGCCTGTCCAGATCTCTCTGTAGGGCCATCCTACCCTCAAGCAGGTCGACACTCCCACCTAACTTGGGGTCGTGTGCAAACCCCTGCAATTCTTAGTGGGAAGTATGGACAAGGTTGCACCATGTTTGGCTTCCTCTGCCCCACAGAGTCCTCCAGCACTATCTAGCAGACTTTTCCCCCACTGGCAGCTCCTCATCCCAGGGCGTGCAACACCCCACCTCAGCTTTCTGCTATAAAACCATCAGGATCCAACATGAATCAAAGTGCCTGAAGTCACATGAGAAGAGATCCTCAAAACCACTGCTCAGACACTAATCCTAATGCCTTGGGACCACAGTCACGTCAGACTTGGGGCCTGGCACTGTATAACACAGACATGGTGGTCTGTGCCACTTGGTATCAGGGCCAGAGAACTAGCCACAGAGATGCTAGTTCTAGTTTTTAAGTTTTAATTTAATTTAATTTAATTTTTGTTTTAAAAAATAAAAATTTAGCAGTACAGAAGGAACTTCAGACAAGCCTTCTGTAAAATTTTACTCTGATATGGCTGTGGACTGCATTCTTCATGCATAAGGGATATCATCTGCCACATTCATTAAGAAGAAACCAAAACCAAAAAGAGAGTACTCATCCTCCCAATTTATTAACTAATTTCTAACAACAGTAAATTTACTGCAGGGTAAAAGAGCCACAGAATACTCTATACAGCTCTTGTGAACCCCATTACGAAACAGTATGATAGAGGCTAAACAAAGGCACATTTCAGAAGAAATTTCCCCCAGTTTCCCCAAGATCCATAAAACTACACATTGTATAAACGTATCACCATAGTTTGAGGTCATCTGCTTCAGTTTCCTTAGTCCGCCGTCCACAGGGACAAAATTTCAAAGGCTAGCTCAATTGTCCCATCTCCCGTAAAGCTTTGTGAAAGATTTCAGAGTATCTGAATAAGTAATAAAAGACAGACACAACTAATACAGGCTGGAGGAAAAAAAGATAAAGAAGTATGTACCGATTGTTAACTGTAAGCAATGTAATCTAATGCTAATCTAATTTTTATTCCCTAGATCTGCAAGTCTAGATATTTAGAAATCAGTTTAAGACACCAGATTTCTCTTGCAGAAAATATTTGCAAATGAAAGGAAGCATCAAATTTAAAGTAGATTTTTTTTTAAGTACCTGTTTTATTTTTTACTGTACCAACTTGAATACAAAAAAGTTTCTTAAATACTTAGAACATTTATATTAAAATCTGTTCCTCATGTAGTAACCTAACTGAAAGAATTTGGTTTATGAGCCAAAAGCTGCATTTTTGAAACTCCATGCATTCAACTGCAACATGAGAGAGAAATGATCTTTGCTAACATCTGTCAGCCCCATCCACTTCATCTCATTTAGCCAAGTAGCTTCTATTGTTCAATGGTCCAGAAAGTGACTGTGTAAAAATACTGTGTAAAATTACATCTTCTCCTTGCATACATTCGTATTCAAAATAAAACTAATATGCTTTACTAGCAGAAAGCAAGTTTCTGCTTCTAGCAGTCTTGGAAAAGCATTTTTATCCTGCTATGTGCATCAAGAATATCACCAATAACAAAATTATACAATATAGAAAAAGGACACAATTACTTTCCAGACTTTTGCTGGAGGTAGGCAGGAAATCAACATTATTTTTGTTTGTGCACATACAACTATTAAGCTTCATGAAAGCAGAACAATAATAGCAACCCATACCCATATCCTTAATGCTGAGTATTTCAAATAAATGAGAAGTCTAGTTTGGAGTTATTTTCAAAGAAGAATATGTTTGCAAACATCAGATGTAGTTCACAAACAATTTTTGGAGACAGAAATCCAAATAGGCAAAATCTGGTATTCTGTAAATACTATTCCAGCAGAACCACTTGAAAAATATAGTCTCAGACTATAAGAGTACTCTAAAAGCATCAGCAAACTTTTCTTAATGGCTTACCAAGTGAAATAAAAGAAAAATGCATTTCAGACTCCTCAATTTGGCATCTCCTTATGCCAAAGCATACTGTAAAATTAATTTTAGGATACTATTAAATTAATTGTGTGCTGATTTAATAATAAACTTTGGGATATTCAGCTATACCTGCTACTTTCAGAAGATTGTGTTGCACAGGCATTTTTATGCCAGAAACATACATTCAGTGTTTGTTCTATAAATATAACAAATGAAGGAAAAAGAAATATTTACCTAACTATGACTAATTTTTTTTTCATGCGGGAAAAACACCCTGCTGCCAAACTCCCCTGTACTAATGACAACAATTATACAATAAAATCTGAATAAAATGTAGTCAGTGGCACATAAGCTCTGATGAGAGAACACCACATCTCCAAATGTCATTATTTTAAATGTATTTGCAAAATGAGGTAGAATTCCGAGTTCTCCATTTTAGCACAGTTGTTATAAGCAAAAAAATACCCCAGGACTTTTACTAAGCAAGTTTAACTGAGCTCTCTAATGTCCAAGAAACAAGGTGGAATAAAAAAAAATACTATCACGCATTAGTTCCCTCGGTTTCTGTTGAGAACTCTTTTTATTATGAGATTACATAAAATCTGTACCTTAGAAACTCAGAGGAGTGCTTTAATCAGTCTCTTTATACCTCTGACAAACTTGGATATATCTTTCTCCAACAATGCAGCCCCTTCAAATCAGCCCTTCCAAGCAGATTTCTACTGCCCACACCCTCCAAGTAGGCCTCTAGTAAAAATAGAAAAAACAAAACTTACTGTTTCTGAGGTAAAAATGAAAATATGGAAACAGAAATACAAGACAAGAAGAAAAATGTCGTTTAGGCTTTTATACGCCATAGAACAGCTTGCTGATGTTCGCAGTCCCCCAGAGTAAAAGCCCCATTGCAGTTCCTTTTGCATATCACTGTACGCTGCATCTGAACCTACTTCTGCTCCAGACTCAAAATCAAGGTGGCTTGGATTTTTTTTAAATGACCCTACCAGCTTTTTTTCATTTCCTGCCTGCCTTCTGCTCTCACACAATGCACTGACATATACATTCATATTTTCTCATTTCTCAAATGAAATGTTCAGATTTCAGAGCAATCTACCATTCAGGGAAATTTACTGACAAGTTGCCCAAATAATTTTAAACTTTCTACGCACATATGATTAAAACATTAAGATACCTGAATGCAAAGTATAACAATATTATATAATTAATAAAATAGCTGTGAAAACTTTCTTCTAATTCTTCTCAAACAGTAAAGAATTTAATCAAGGAGTGACTATTTTAGACTAAGAAAATTCTTGTACTTGGTTTGGTTATTTTGCAGACAGGCCGCTCTATATAAATCATTTGAGAAACTTAACTTTCCTTTAGAGAAAGCCAATGATTTCCTATCAGCAATATGCAACCCGGCTGCTGTTACAAGACAATAAGCATTCATAAGCTCTCAGCTCCAGAGGCTCAGTACCTGGGAAACTGCTAATCTACACAGGTTCAGATCTGTTTAGGACATTGAAGATCACACCATAAATGGAATTCCCAAAGACTTTTGTGCTTCTTTGAAAATGTGATACTCACAAAAGACAGCTCTGGAGACTGTGACCTTTTGGTGGAGGCTGGGTAACAGCTGAACAGATAAACTTTTGCAAAATTTACCCTTACTTGTTCACAGTGCATGAGGATAGACTCATAGAATTGTTTTGGTTGGAAGAGACCTTTAAGATCATCGAGTCCAACTGTTAACCTAGCACTGCCAAAAACACCACTAAACCATGTCCCTCAGCACCACGTCTACCCGTCTTTTAAATACCTCCAGGGACGGTGACTCAACCACTTCCCTGGGCAGCCTGTTCCAATGCTTGATAACCCTTTCCTTGAAGAAATTTTTCCTAACATGCAATCTAAACCTCCCCTAGCAAAATTCAGGCTGCTTTCCTCTTGTTCTATTGCTTCTTACTTGGGAGAAGACGACCGACCTTNCCATCCTACCCTCAAGCAGATCACTCCTGCCCAACTTGGTGTCATCTGCAAACTTACTGAGGGTGCACTCGATCCCCTCGTCCAGGTTGTGGATAAAGATATTAAAGAGACTGACCAAGGCGTTGTCTTTTGCAATTGCAAAAAGAGTTAAGCCTGGATTTGTATTACAGAATTCCACCCCCTATATTAAATATTATACTATGATATTATATGTTTCTATTATTATTATATTATGTCAACTTCTCAGATTCTGATAACTTTCAATTTTTTAATTCTTGTCCCAGACCTGAATTTCAATGCACAGTTGGTCACAACTTAATAAGAATTTGACTTTGAGCTTTCATTTAAGTTTCAATCAGAGGTATCAGATCTTTAAAGATAAAAAGTTAATTTTGTTATCAATGGTATGAAATCCAGAAGAAAGCATTAACATTGTTGTTAAGCGTACTGTGATCAAATTTCTTCTACTGAGCAATGAGAGTGTACTGATACAGAACTACTAGTGTTTCCTACCATTAGGCATATTCCCAGTCTTAGGACTGACTGTGCCATCTGATTTTCATAATTAGTAAGGAAAGATACTCCTAAAGAATTCCACATCATCCAAATTTTGTTTGCCTAACATCCACTATTAATCAGAATTTTTCAGCCAGTTGTTTCCTGTTCTTGCTTCCTTTCCAAATGAAATACAGTAAGCATCTGAGAAAAAGAAAACATATCAACCATAAAGTGAAAAAGATGGGGAAGACACAGAAAAGAGTTTTAGCTTAGAAGCAAAAAAAAGAAAAAAAAGGGAAAAAAAGAAAAAAACTTAAACAACAAACCCCTCCAAGCATTAACTCCTTTCAGTGCATTCTCTGCTGCTTCTACCAAGTTTCTGGCACTTCTGTGTATGTCCCAGTAAAATCTACAACAGAATTGGCAGCCAGCATTTTATTCTCTTGCTGCAGCAGCTTTTCCTACCAGGAAATGAAAGACTGAAACATTTTACAGTTATTTTGTTTGCATTTTCTGAAAATTAAATGCTTCATTTTAATAAACACGGTGTTTGGAATTTACTACTGATTCCTTTCAGGTTTTAATATTATGAAATATTTGAATTCTTTCATGCAGCATTTTGTCAAAACAAGCTCCTGAAAAGACAAACAAGCCAAAAGGAAACAGGTCACATTTTCATCAGAATTTTCAAAATCACCTTATTTTCTGTAGAAAACAGATATTTGGAATTAGCAAAATATCCTGGGAAGACCAACTGTGTTTACAGAACTGAAAACTCAATCTTAGTCAAGTTTTCACAGCAAAGACATTTGTGCAGTAAAAAATCTTACCAATAGATGTGGAGGATTCTCCATCATTTGATGCCTGCAAGTCAGTTCTGAATGTCATTCTGAAGAGCAGCAGCAGCAGCAATGGAAGTTACTGACTTGAGACAGGAATCAAAATTCTGTGTTTGCCTTATGCAAAAAATTGGATTAAGGTATCACCCTGATCATTTAGCCTTAACAATGCAGGATGACAGCACAAATATTTCCCTGTATTTACAGATAAATGAGTCACACATCAGGAAAAGAAATACATAAAACCTGCTGAAGACTCCTAGCAGTAGTTTTCATTGTGGTGCATGGGTCTGTAGACAAATTTGAAGGGCCCCACAAAAGCAAGCCCTGGAAGGGTTGGTTCAAATATCATGATAAAAGAGTCTGAGCTCTACTTGCATATCCTTAGAAGTGCAAAATCAAAAATATTTGAAAGCACTGATTACAACTGTAGTAACAAATACGGTATTTCTCCATGAGACTACGTAACACAGGTTTTTATAGCTCAGAGATCTGGCATCCAGCACAAGGTTCAACAAGTCTGTTCCCATGTTCTACCAATGCCACAGCCAGTCATTTATCTCAAAAAAGCTACCTGCCCATATTGTGTTGTTCCCCTAGGGTTTTTCCAGGGGCCACCGCCACGTTTTCATTAGAATATATAAATATACTTTTTTTTTCCCAGAAGAAAAAGTTGCCTTTGAACGAGATAGCTGTACAGACAATGTCTTAGCATGGGAACAGGTTGCCCCGAGGGGTTGTGCAGTCACTGGATAAAGCCCTGAGCAACCTGGTCTCATCTGAAAGCTGAGCCTGCTTTGAGCAGGAAGTTGGACTAGGGACCTACTGAAGTCCATTCCCACCTGACGTATCCCATGATGCTACAAAAAAAGGCATCAAAGATACGTGGCCAGCTTTCATTCATTCCTTTCACTCCATTCAGTTATCCCTAGAATGTTTTGCTATTTACTTTTTTTACTTATAGTGTTTTCTGAGGCTTTTAGAGCACGTTCACATCATAGCATGTGTTTCTGTATAAACATAAGGGTTTACAAAATTTAATTGTTTCTGTTTTTAAGAATGGGACAGAAAACCTGATAGAAATTCTTGATTCCAGGACATATTCAGAAAAGTCAGGTATCAAGAGTCTTACAGAAGAAATCACAGAAGCTGGTAAAATATTGGTGCAGAGAAATCTAGAGGCAGGCTGTGTCTCATCTCCATGATTGCATCCATGTTGCTTTTCAGAAGAACAGGCTAAAACCACCACCAAAAAAATGCTAGGAAATTTGTTTGCAAATTGATTTGAAAAGTTCAATAGAAACAAAAATGGAATAGCAGGCTTCTGTGCATTTATTCTCCCTGCATTTTCCTACCCTTTCAATTTCCAGACCGAAAGAGCAAATTCTTAGTTATTAGAGAATTTGATACTGCTAAGGAAGGAACACTTACAACTGAAATACAGCACCAAAACCAGGGAACTACATAAACACTTACAGAAATCCTTGTACTTTACCCGCCTCACCCTGCATTTAGGGGACAAAAGATTCAAGAAGCTATTCTGTTTGTTTGCCATCTATCAGAGAATGAATACAGCCTTCTCATAATGTCAGTGTTTTGCTAAATATCCCTGTGAAGCACAGAAGCCTGCTGTCCAGTTTGCATGCCCGTGAGCGCTACAGCCCTGTGGAATAAGGCACGAGCTGCCATTTTGCAGCGTTCTGGTACTGATTTAAAAGCCTTCTCAGAAGTCTAATTTCTTTGTGTTTCTTATCTACGTAAGCTTCATTTGCTTTCTCCTTTTAGAGGCCACCTAAAGGTATCGTATCATTTTGAGGCAGCTTGTGGGTCTGCATTTCTCCACATGACAAGATACCCATATATTTCCCACTCTGCTTATTTTGACTTATTTTGTCACGTAGCTTGCTAAACTCACGTCTGTCAGCTGTTTTTGGTGTGTAATATTCAGTCTCAATTGCTCATTTCTTGCTCTCTGATGCACTGTAAGCAGGTCTGGTTACTTTACATCTCTGAACATCAACTGCGCAGCCCTGCTGACCTGCTCTCTTGCTTGCTCTCATTTTGTGTTTTAAACCCGCTGCTGAAGCACGGTCCGTATTGCTATTGCAGTATGCTCGCCTTGCTTCTTTTGGATTGCTATGCAGTAATACTTCACTCCACTGGTTATTAAAAGAGATCGTGCTTCACAGCATGGACTACGTCTCACCTACTTCCTGCAGTATCCCGTTTCTTGTTTTACTTGGTACAGGCATATATTTTTCTATTTCTGCATTTTTTTATTTTTTTTTTTTTAAACATGAATGTCAGCAGTAATGGAAGTGTTGGACTGGCAGTTCACAGAGAGCAAAAGCAATTATCAAGTACCATCTTCCTTCTGCTGCTCCTCTCCAGCACCTCGTGGTTGCCCTGAACGGGGGGGCAGATGAAGTGCCTGCAGCTCCAGTTGCGCCTCCCACCACTCCTGTGGCTGGGACAGCCCATGAGGACTCAAGGGGCAGCAATACTTCTCCTGCTGAGGAAGGGCTTATCAGGGCTGGATTAAGACAAGAAACACCTTGGCTACAAACTGCCAAAGTCCCTTAGCATGATAACAGCATTCAGCGACAGTTTGCTAGGCCAGACTTAGAAAACTAAGCCATCTGTGACTGGAGAGGCAGGGATCAGAGATCACACCCAAAGTTCCCTCACTGGCTCCAAAAGCTATACAACCCTCTCTTCTTCCTCTCACCGCTTTGCACAGACAGAAAGAAGACCAAAGCTCTTCCCCTCCCCTCTCCTGTATCACTAAAAAATTGTCTCCTCCACTCCGGGAACCAACTTGAAGAAACTGGAGGGATTTGGGCAGTGACAAAAACCTTGCTAAACATCTCTCCCCAATCTGAAGGAAATATATTGGGTCCCTGCAGGTCTCCTTCTGGGACACTGAAAGTTGCTGACTGGCATTTTTACACCTCAAGGTGCTGCGATTTGCAGCTTTTTCTTTAGCTGATCGTGACATCTTCACTGCCCTACCCCCACTCTTTCAAACACAGGACAAGCCTCCAAGGCCCCCTTCCCAGACAACAGTATTTTCTTTTCACCGCAGATGCCGAACATTATTACGGATCCGCAGCAGGAGCCCTGACGTTCGCAGCAGTCCCTCTCTTGATGGAGGAGGTTTCGGCTTACGTCTGGCCTGCACTCCAGATTTAATCGGAGGTAGCTGGTGGCATTTGAACCGCATCTCTGGAAACCTGCCCACTTTGGTGGCAACTGGAGAAGGGGCAAGGACGCAGACGTGGGTCTGTCAATCAATGCAAGGGGAGCGTGGGGAGGGGAGAAGAGCCACATACAAACAAAAGGTGCGTGCTGACGTTAATCTCCACTAACGAAGCCTGCACGGAGCCTGTGCTCTGAGTCACCCAGCTCAGCAGCGAGCCGAGAGAAAGCTCATGAATCAAACCGCCCTGCCATAACGAAGCGAAGCGGCACGGCCAGGGGGGAGGGGAGGAGAGCAAGGCAGGGCTTGCGTCAGACCCGCAGCCGCTGCCTCTACACTGCCCTGGTCTCGGCCACCCAGGCACCCACCGCCCTGTGGGCGCTCTTGCCTGGCCCCAAACCCTCCTCCGGAGGCCTTGCGGCAAAATCATGCCAGGGCAGTGGAGCGGGCACGGGAGGGCCTCGCCGCTGCAGGACACGGCCCCTCGTGTTTACACTGGCACAGGCACACCTCGCTGGAGGACCACTCTTACCCCAGGGCGGCCTGCAGCTTTGGGGAGCGGAGGAATGGGGAAGGCGAGTGTCTGGGGATGTGCCTGGCACTAGAAGAGTGCTGTGACGATGGGGGCTAAGTCCCTCCTGCCTTTTCATTCGTTTAGGCACGAAGTAAGTAAGATCAGAGCAGAAGCAACCAGCTATGTAGAGTGAGCCCTAAAGACCATTTTTGCAGCTTCACCAATGTGCTAAATGCTGAATGGCATGAGTATATACATCTTAACTGATATACCACAGCACTTCCACACAGGCATAGAGACTCCCCTTCCTCTCCAGTCAGTCGAAGACTCACAGAGAAGATAGGTGGACTACTGCGAGGAATTGGTTTCAGTCCTTTTGTATAACCAAATGTAAGTCTAGATTTAAAAGCATATCAGAGAAGAAAACCATCCTCCTCCATAATACGTACATCAAGGAGCAAACCATATGTATCTGCCCCTAAACAAAGAAGAGATTTTTTTCACAGCTACAGCTGTGATCTGCATTTCTGTTGCTTGAGTTCTCAACTCAGGTGCTCCAGTGGCTGGGCAGTGAGGGGTATGATGTGGCAGCTCCAGGTGCTACAGCAATCATACACCTCTCCACTCACACATAGTCCTTGGTTATCGCAGGGTAGGCCAGGAAGGAAAGCCAAGAGTCTGCAACTAAGGTTGCAGGCTTTCCAGGTGAGCAAGAGCAAAGGTCTCCGTCTCAGAGCCCAACTACTCAGGTGCTCCTTGAGGGGTAAAGAAACAGATTAAGCTGACAGGAGATGCATTCAAAGCCCCCATGCCCTGCAGAACTGCCGCATAGCGCAGAGTAAACCAGTTCTCAATAAGGACTGCGGTCAGGTTCTTCTTTTGTTTTTCTTTCATTACTTTCTTGGGGGGGGGGGGGGCTCAAA
>VYXH01011432.1:582545-603258 GCA_013397275.1 Burhinus bistriatus | reverse complement strand
AAAAAAACACAAAAAAACACTGAAGCAGGCCATCTTGCTGTCTGGTACAGAGGAGCTCATTGTACAAACTCCATAGCAAAGCACAGCGTGACCATCAAAATGATGTGCCTTGGGAGCAGGAGAAGCACCACGAGCTCTGGGCTACTGTTTCTAGGCAAGGACCTCGAAGCTCACGAAGTACTACCTTCTCTTAGGGGAAACATCAGGAAGGAACAGGAGCTCTCTTGTGTGAATGTGGTGCTTTGTTTAATGCTCACCTGGAAGATAAGTGTTTTTTGTGATGACAAGCAACTAGAAAAACCTTGGCCTGGGGATGTTCACTTGACAGATACTAGTTTACTAGCACTTTCAGGAGAGACAGCAAGAAGGAAACAGACTGGCATGAAAAACCCTCTGCTCTGCAAGCATTTGAGAGTTATTAAGACAGTGCCAGAAGACAACCATGTGCATCTGAGATCAAAGAGCTCCAGTGATTTTAAAAGGGCCTCTCTCAGGGGGGAGAGGAGTTACAGTTGCTCAAGGAAAAGAAACAAAGACGACAGAGCATGTAAGCCTGCTTAGGTTTTCTTCATAGAACAGAAGAGCCTCAGGAACAGCTATTCACATACACTTTTTGTCTTAAAACATCTGGTCTCAGTGCATCAATTCAAGTATTAAAGCCATCACTTGAAGCTCAATTTATTCTGCAGACAGACATCGCTTCACTCTGCCCAGTCCCGAGCTCGCTAGAAGATGCTTGGCTCTGTTATTCTAATGTCAAGCAAAAAACCATATGCCCTGCCTCAGACATGTCTATCAACTGGGGCTTAGTGGCTCACTAACCACCACTACGCAGCTTTCAAGTAGAACATGCTCATGTCTGCCCCAAAGATACTGCAGGACAGATGGGTCCTCTTCACTGTGAGTCCCATTATGCATAAGAGGAAGAACTGCACGTGTCTGAAATTAGCTGGACCTGATGGATCAACAGAGTTGATCTATAGGGTGGATCTATGTCTATAGGCCAAAGCAAATGAACATTAGGGAAATTTAGGCTAGAGGGAAGCCTCAAGCCTGACAAAGATGCCATTCAAAGAGAGCAAAACTAACTACAACTAAAATTGATAAGGATTTTCCATATCTAAAGTCCTGCAAGAGATCAAAACTGTTTCCTACAAGTTTTAACTGTGATAGTTTGCCCAAGTTTTGGCACTCAGAGACAGAGGCAAAAATAATTGAGCTGCGCTGATTTAATACAGAAATTAAGTATTCAGAAAGCAAAGGTAGTCAGTACCTTCTTCCTAGGCTCAAAATCCTTATCAGCTTGAAGCTAATTCTGCTATTCCTCCTACGGAGTCACAATTTTTACTTAGAAAATTCATGCTCTGTACCTACTTCTGCACTAAAACTTTGAAACAGAAACCTCTAATCTCGAGGGCTGGAGAGGGCCTGGAACTTGTACTCAAGCCTCTTTGCAGCCACCGTGTTTTGTTAGCTTTGGAGTAGAAAAAGCTGAGAGGGGAAACCAAAGCAGAAATTCTCCAAATGTGATTTCAGGAGCTTACTGGGAACTTCCTTGCTTGTTGCAATCTGAAAGTGAAACTGCAAACCTGGGGGAACAGGATAATGGGCTGAATTGCTTCCACTAGTTTCTTTTGAGCTTTTAGTTACCATGTATTTGGTAATTTCACACCAGTAGTTTATTAGTAAACTGATATTCCAGCACTGCTACAACAGCAAGGCACACTGCGGACCACAGCTTTGTCTGTACAGGGGAAATGACCAACTCAGCTATAACAAAATAACTTTCCTCTCCAGCTTTTACTTTGGTACCACTGTTAGCAGGCTTGAGGTGGGATTTTTCCTCCTCCCTGTGCACAGAACAGTTAAAAGACAGATACGGAAAGTGTCTCCCCACTGCAGCCTGGCTAGAAGGGGCCAGGTTTCCTCCACCACCACCACCAATGTTCAAGGAGAAGCATCCGACCAGAAAAGTTGTGCTAGTTGAAAAGGCGATGCTACACGCAGTAGTTTTAGCTCCGAACACCGGAGGCTTGCCAATACATTGACTTCACATTGCTGGCGCTCAAGCAGTTAAACACAACTGCGAACTCTGGAAGCTTTCCCACTCCTCACTGAAGCTTCTCCCCAGTACACTGGTAACTGGTAAACAGATGGTACAACAGATAGGGTGTCAGCTCCTTCCTTGTTGGAAATGCAGCTATCCAACATTTATTCAACCTGCCTACAGTGAGAAGTGACTGAATTAGAAGTAAAAACATGCTTGCATTTCCCTTTCACTTTTAACTACTGCACATACAGAGCCTGTGCCTTTTGTATCTCTAACAGAGTCCAACATTTATTTTTTTCAAGGGAGTCTTCTCTCTGTAACTTTCCCATCCTGGCTGTTGTGGCAAAAGGTGGTAAAAACTCCCCCTTATGCAGTCTCCTACAACCAGTCTAGGATAAACAGTCATTCAGACTAGCAGCATTTTCCTCCTCAAAGCTGGATCCCGGAATAATATGGACACTGCAAATAGTGTCATGAACTCCAACACTCATGAACCAGCAAGACTACCAGAAGCATCTGGCACTGTTTTGAGGAAAAGTTTTCAGTTTGTTTCTAGTTGGGCTTCCTCCGAGCTTCACTGCCATCTCTGACTTCCCACCAGCCCTTTGGAGTGACTTCACCAAACTAAGCACCAAATTCTGCTCCTTGATAAACACCTCTTGCACCCTCCACCAACTCCGCTGCTGTCTCCCATGACTCCCCCCTTATTTCCCAAGCTGTACCCACTTTCATCAGCCTCCCACCATCTTTCTGTCGTCTCATAACAAGGTTCATTACTCTTCCCTCCATGTAAGGCTTTATGTTCATTAGTACTGCACTTCCCTCATTGCTTGCTTACCCCAAAGCTCTGTCTGGGAGCCAAACAAAATTCGCATCTTGTTCTGAATTCCGCGCTTCTAACAGAGCATACATTTTCTCTTGCAAATGCTTTGTATCAAGAAGTAACTATGAATCAGGACAACTTGCCAAGCAAATCTCCCTTTTCTTTATGTACCAAGCCATTTAAAAGTCACTCGACGTGGATAAAAAGCACAAGGTTTTAAACAGGCTCTATTATTTTTGCCAGCAATGGATACAGCAAGGTTTGGAGATTTTTATGTGTGTGTGTGTTTTTAGTTCCTGGCTGAGTCAATATATTATGGAAAACAGACCTGCCTCCAGTTACCTAGAGACTGCTTAACCATGGGGTTCAAGTGACACTGTAAAACCACTCCACAGGAATGTGACTCAATTGCTCAATTCAGCAAACCCTGTTGGTGGATTTTTCCCCCTTATAAATCGCACTTGCCTATTCATTATTTCCCATATTGCATGAGAAAAAGAAAAAAAAGAAAAAGCTTTATTAATTGAGGGAAATATAGATCCTTATTAAGGCTAAGATTTAAACATACAATTAAGTCAGGAAAGTCAAAATTATATTTTTTCTGCTTTCATTCCTTTCTCCATTATTTTCCCATCGTAAATGTATGCTCTCTCTCCTGTGAACTCTGCCATCAAGTACATACACACCTAAAGCTTTTTTATTTCCAAAAGTGCTGCTCCATTGCTAACTTCAGCAGCTCAGCCTCACTCTTGTCCTGTGATACAGCAAAGTATTTATTGTTATTTTCACATGAGTGAACTGTGCCCCCCAAAGGGTAAAGTTATTCTTCTCTGTTTGGGTGTCTAAAGCTTGGCTCCTTTTCCAGAGAGGCCAAATGCCTGTAAACCCCCTCCCTTCTGCACGCCTGCAAAGTAAACAACATTCATGTGAGAGCCTAAATACAAGTCCAAGTGCCTATCTTTAGGCACCCAAGTCTGGAAATGTTGGTCTGAGTGAACAGGCCCCATTTGCAGCATGAATCACTCTACAGAGCAAGGTTAGGACAGAGGAGTTCCCAATTCTTAATTTAATTCTCTCGACCATCCTGCTGCTTAAATGAGAAACCCAACTGGAATTCTTAATTACAGTAATATATTCACCAAACATATTGTATTCATTTATTTGAATTACTTTAGGAATGGCATCACCAGGCAGGAGAACAAAAACAATCCTGCACAAAAATGGATTAAGGCCCCACAGCCTGGCATAAAAAGGAGTCCTTGGAGCCCACCATATTTGGATCCAAGGACTCTCGTGGGTTTTCTTAGCCACAGAGGTGCCACAGAGCCCCAGCAGCAGGCAGTTAGCAACACCACGATGCCAAACCTACTCCCTTTGTCAGATTTTTCTCAGCTAGCTTCCCCTATACCTGCATTCAGATGACCAAGTATTTGAGCATGAAATTCTCATCATCGTGGATACATGATTTTACGCCCTCGATCTCCATTCCCTTGCCGCCCACGGGTCCCTTGTTCATCCACTGCAGTGAGGGAAGACTGTGCCAGAGCTGACACTCCATTCGAGCTACCCTTCATAATCCCCTTTTTGGTATGATAGGGGGGACACCTTTTAACCTTCTTCAGTTCCTTCTCTTCTCCCAGTAGATACAGACCAAGAGAAAATGTTATGTCAACTAGCAGAAACTCTTTGAAAAGAGCCTGATCGCAGCAGGGGCAGGGCTGCTCTCTTAAGCTCAATCCCCCTCTGCACACAGCCCAGCGACAGGCCACAGCCAGAAGCAGTTCACTTAAGTGGCAGCCATCAGACAGTCCTCCAGGTAAGGATGCACCGATTATAAAAGACACTCGCATTTGCTGGGGAAGATGTAGCAGATCTAAAGTTAAGCCTAGTTTTGTTTTTTCAGTTTGACCTGGCAGCTCCCATTTTGTCCAGGATCTACCTTTTGGGGGCGCCGGCTTCCTCCTTCCCTTGCATCTGCAAAGGACAACCTGACCAGAGGAACATTTAGAAAACCTTTGCATAAAACCCTTCCCAGGCAGAAGCTCTCTGAAGAGTCCAGAAGGACAGACTATTTGAACGATATCATCAGTTTTCCAGGTCTGATGAGGCAACACAACCGCTTGGACGTGACTGTGTTTGTTTGTCTCTCTGGTAGCACAGCCCTGGATCCTGCTGTCACATGCCTCCGAGCACTTCAGGCCAGGGAATGTCTCTCAAGATTGTTGGTAAATTCTTATCTGTATTACAGTTGCAGAGGTGACGCTTGCAGACGTAACCCTGAGCAAATCTGAGCCAGGCGGTAACCCTGGTAATTTGGAGGGGGATGGGGAGAACAGCAGCAGCCAGCTGGGAGCTGATCAAGATGCCTCACACACAACCCTTTGCCTTCTACAGCTGCTAGGGCTCAAGCTGGGACCTGCAGTCAGCAAGACAGGCTACGAACATGCAGAAGAAATGTGATCGCTGCCTGAAAATGCTGTTTGCATCCTTGATGCCGCAAAATAAATGAATATTTCTTTTAAATCCCTTTTCTTTATCTGCACTACTCAGCGCTGCTACAGTGGGGCTTGATTTGTACTTAGAGCTATCTGAAATATGGGACAAAAAAGCACGCGTAGAAACACACCCTTTGTGTTCATTTCAAAACTTCCCAACCGGTTGTCATGGTGGCCTTTATTCACATCATCCCTACGGGCCACGGTGCGTTTCACCGATAGGAAGATCCTTTTGTCTGATCACTAGGACACAATGATGTCAGCTGAGCATGCTTGCCATGAACAGGAGCTAAAATCTATTAGCATAAACCTCAGCAAAAGATGCTTAGGCAAATGTGTCTCACCTCAGGCTTGCCCCAAGCTACCAGATCAGGTGACTACTTTCCACAGCTCAGCTAACGTGTAATAACTCTTCCAGCTGCGGTAACGGTGATACGACTGAACCCAGTCAGGACTGGGGTGAAATATTTCAGCCCTTTCCCAATAAGCATAAAACCCACATGACCAGTTCACATTTACATTTACTTTTTCTCCTCTTAACTAGTTTTGCTTTCCCCTACCTACATACTGTTCCTTGACCTTAGAGGTCAAGATCCGAGGAGTGGGAGACACCATTGAGAAACCTATAAAACATATCTTCATTAGCATTGAAGTTCGTAAATTAAGTGGAGAGTACAGCCAGAGTTGACTTTTTTTTCCTTTTCATAAACATCTAAAATTAGCCAAAACCTACAATTTCAAGGGAAAGTAGGGAGGGGGGCAAATACAGAACTATTTCCATTTCAGGTCACATCTAATGAAAATGTTTGGCCAGAAAGAATACGTTTTAAACAATGTAAGATTTTATTTCAACATTTTCTAACCGTAATCATTCATTTCAGAAATTCTGAAATGTTTCATTTCCACATTATTACACATGTCAATGTTTTGCTATAACACAGAATTTTTTAACTGACTCAAATTTAAAAAGAGGGAAAGAAGCTAAAAATATTAAATAGATTGAAAACTGAATGTTTCACTTACGGTTATACAAAACATCTACAATTCCCACTGTACCATTTCTTTTATTTGACAACTAATCCAGAAGATCCCAGATTTCACTCCAGCAACACTGGTTGTGGGAACGTCGTAACTAATGCACCCAAGTCTCTTTGCTGAACTGTTGAATTGAAGATGAAGTCAAAGGTCTGTTGACCTCTCCCTCGGATAATGAACATTTCGAACAAAGCCAGCAAAACAACAAATAGTGACTCTACCAAGTCACCCTGGGTGAAAGCCTACAAACCCATTTCGCTCATATTGGTGTTGGATGTTTGCACCTGATAATAAAGTGCTCTCAAATCCAAGCACAAACTGTTTTAGAGCACCACTCGCTACACGCATCTCTGGAGAACTAGTCTGAGAAAGCTCCTCTGGGGTTTTCAGCCAAAAGAGACAAAGTACAGCACTTAGTAACACTTCGCTGCTATGTCTGGGCAAAGGACTTTTCACCAGCTGGGATCCACTAAGAATTACTACCTTCAATTTTCCTCCTCAAGGAAGAGGCAGTTTAGGAGCTAGAAAAATCTCCCCTCCATACCTAATCACCTATGCAGCTCTGTGCAGAGCAGGCAGTGGATAATATGAAATGAAACTGAGAAGAATTCTCATTTTCCTGAGCAACTAAAGTGCAGTTTTAAATACGTAATAGACATTTACCATTTGAGCAGTATACATAAAGTATGACTGCCTTGATACCCTCTGGACACTCAAGTTTAGACTTCCATTAACAATAAGAGATACACAGTATGTTGCATTACAAAAGGATCGTAAATCTGTGCTTTGGGGAGCTACTGTATGTGAGCTGTATATCTGTCTCCTTGAATTACAGATTCTTACTGTAGGTAATCTAATCAAAATACTAACAAACCCCTTTTCATATGATCACAGAAAAAATGCTACACATGAAGAAACACAAACGATGAGCAACAGATACTCTGAATGTCCTTTTATGCACATTAGAGCAATGCTGAAGAAGACACCTGTATTTTCAGGTGAGCAACAGCAAAATCCCCAGACACAACTGCAGTCAAGAAATCTACACTAATACTCACTGAAGCTGGTGTTGCTATCTCCAATAGCTCAAGTTTTGGTTGTCAATCAACCCCTCCTTCATCCCCATTTATTCTGAGCAGGCTGCTTACACCAAGCAATGCTACACAGACAAATGTTAACAGCTGCTGAGTACCCAAAAAACTCAAAGTCAATGGTGAGAGCTCCATTCTAGGAAACATTAAAAATTATGGAAGAGTATAAAACATCCTGAGGGGGTGGGGACCCAAACCAAAAAGCCCAGAGAAGAGCAAGGCTGCTTTTTTTACTCCTCGTGCCATACCACAACTAGCTTCTCAAGCCCATGGACCTCTTCAGCTAAGTCTTACTGTGAGGGACATTAAGGTAAACCAGAGAAAAGCTGCTGATATTGGACGCTCCAAGAATGCAGAGCCCATCATCTGTCTACTGATCACAGCAATTTGCAATTTTCACTTCCTTGGTTGATTGCTTGTGTTGTTTTGGTTTGGTTTGTTTTTTTTAAATACCTGCTAATCTGTTTTCTGCATTTTCCTGTACCACATATATTTGGCCTCAGGGTTCTTACTTCTTCCTTGTTTTGTTCTCAGATCACCATTTGCCATCATCAAAAAAATTATCTTGAAATTTAAGGAAGTAAGAGGTGCTGCATGCCTTGAAGTTTCTAATCCAAAAATAACTCCATCACTGGAGGAGGTAAAGGGCCTTTTTTTTTTCATTTGGGATTTTTTTTTTTTTTAAAAAGTTTTCTGATTGAAAATTAGCCTTAAGATCCTAGTGCATATCTCACAAGTTTGCATTTTAAAGCACTGTGCTTATAGGCCTAAAAAATCAGAGGAATGAAAGCACTGAGGCATTGTTTTTCCACCATAACAACATGAAGAATAAACTATTTTAATACATTCAGGGGAAAAAAATGGGTTCTTGGGCAGGAATTTCACGTGCCAAGTTTAAAATCTCTGCAAATCAGGATTGCAAAATTGCCCACCTTTGAAAGAACAGTTCATAACAAAAGTAATGCATCCTTAACTAGGACACTGAAAATGATGCTGCTGGGAGAGAGACTGAATGCATGTAAATTAAAGACATATTGCTAGATTTAATCAGTCCTGTCCAGTATTTATAAGTGTTCTTAAAATATGAGATCTGAGCAGACATCATATGTCTGAATACGTTTGTTTAGAGTTAAAGGTTGTTTATTAAATGTTATTTATATGCTGTTAAACCTCAGAGGGAGAAATATTAAACATGTCTGGGATTCACAGAGTACACAAAACAGGCATTAAATTGTACAGTTTGATATATAACTTCCTATAGTGGATAAATCCAGCAACATCTGCTAAGTATGTAGAAGATTTATTACATTTTCATAAGGTTTACTTACTACGTAGACTTCATGATTTGGCAAACAAAGCCTGACTATGGGGAAATGTGTTCTTTCATTATTTTAAACCCTTTTAATACATGCTTTGGAGGATGCCTCTCGCCTGATGGAGGGAACGATCTCTGAGCAGTTGAGCTGGCTGAGAAAGAGAGAACTTGTGTCTCACGTCTTGTTTATAGGATGGAGTCTTTGTGCTTCTCTTGGCAGTTCTCAGAGCAAGGTACAGTCCTGCATATTATCTCTCTCCAAAACTTTGCTGACGGACTCAGAGAGTCAGCAAAGATCCCAGTACAGTGCAAAGACCCTCCCTCCCCCTGCGGGAGAGCTCAGCAGGCTCTCCTCCCAGGGCATAGTGAAGTCAGACATTTATTTTGGCATCCAGAAAACTCTTTTTGAAATCTGCATGAAACTTGGTAAGTTCCCATAGCCTGGGAATCTTTGATGAAATACTGTATTTTTTTCTTATCATCAGGCAATAATGCTCTATGCTAGAAATAGAAATGGAAAATTTGGGCACAGTGAAATCCTATTTTCAGGAAGTGAGGGAAATCCCCCTCCTCCCCCCAACCTCATTTCTGTAGTTCTTGTTCATATAAATGTGCAGTCAAGCTTCAGCAGCAACAGTGAAATTGATTTCCCCGGTCTGAGATGAAAACCTGAAAGTGAAAGAAGCTCAGTTCAGAAACCAGAGAAAGCTAAGATTTTTCCCATTCAGTGCCAGAGATGCGCATCTCCAGTACCTACCGAGAACATGACTGAAAGCACATAAAGGACAGAGGGCTACTCACCAGAAGCCAAACTCGTGGTTGCTGTCATTTGCTTTACCACATGAGCAAAATGAGGAGCAGCTTTTAGCCCAGGAATTATATAAATATGGGTAAAATATTTCCAAACAAAAAAGGTAATTTCCCTTCTAGTAGGCTCTCCATGTATATCACTTACAATCTTGGGCTAATATATCCTTTCCTTGAAACGGGTAGACTTATAGAAATGATCCTTCATTCCTTCTTTCTGTCCCTTATTGCATTCCTTTACACCTTCATAAAAAATGGGGTTCAGTTTTAAGGGAAATATTTGTCATCAGGAATTTGCAAGTGGCTCCTGCGAGAAGCAGAACATAGGTACAGATGTATCTTGGAAGGAATCTAGCCATACAGGATAACACTAAACAGTTTAGCTGAAACGCTAGCTTACTGGTACAGACCTCTGCTTCCACAGTTGGGTCTTTCTGGAGAGGACAATACTTCTGCCTCTAAATGGCTGCTCTCAGCCATACAAACAATTGATAACACACAGCCAATTCTTCTCTTAGCCCCTTTAATCCAGCTGCATCCAAAACTCTCAGTCATGGTTTGGTGTCATAACTCACTGTCCAAGCGCTCCAGGACAGGGACCTATTTTTGTCATTTTGTAAACTTCAGCTAGGTTCTCTGTGGACTGACTAGTGTGAGATCGACAAACAAGTATGTATACTGATAATATGGACTGCTTCCTGCTAACAGACTTAATTTCTCAGCATCCTGGTGAAAAAAACATGCCTTTGAATGTATGAAGCACTGGTAAGCACTGGTTCTGTTACTGTATTTATTATTTAACATTTGTGTGTTAGAACCACAGATGGGCAAGTGACAAGCAATAGCTATTGGGGAAAAACATTATTAGTCCTTGTACAAATACATCCCTAAGATAAGTTACAATATTCTCCTGCCAAAATGGAACAGCTAACAATTTTCTCGCAGTCTGAGAAGTCCCAGATCACAGATGGCCAGCTGAATAGTGGCTCAAGTAATGCTAAGCAATGAACAGCTGCTAACAATGAGGAAATTGTGCTTATAAGGCCTGATTCAATGCCCGCTGAAGTCAATGAAAATCATATAAACAGCAGTGAGGGCCCTAGTGGCACTATTCTTTGGCAAGAAGTCAAAAACCAGATGAGAAAATACTGTTAAATTCCCCCCACCAGAATACTCACTGCTTTTAGAGTAACTGAAACTTTGATCTCCAAACAAGCCTAAAAGCATCCTAGTGAATGCAGCTGCATTTAAAATGCTGATGTACACTAAAATCAGAGTATTATATATCTTAGAGAGGATTAGGTCTTTATTTAGAATGGCTGCAGACATGAAGGGGTTTAGTTGATTTTCTGCCAGATTACAGGTACATTATAGAAAACCAACACTTAATTTTCATAGACCATTATCTGAAAGTCCTTTCTTTCAGTAAATGCTTAAGATTATTAACAAATGGCACTACTATTGGTTAGAGCACCACCACTGCTACTCTTAATAATATGTGTCTATGAAGCACATGTGAGAAATCAAGTGTCTGCCCCAAGTATTTTATAGTCACTGCTTTAGCTGGACTAATGGTGGTGACCAGCCGACAAGGAAGAAAGCCAGAGAGCTAGGGACAGCTCAGTTCTGGAATACCATACGAAATAGAAATCTCTTGTGGGTTTCCTTAAACCAACAAATATGAAATGGCAGGTATCTGATTTTTTTAAGTGCTTAGAAAGAGCAGCATTGAAAGCCTAAGCATGACATTTACAAACTTCATATCACTGTCCTAACCTGAAGCAGTTATGGATGCAGATTCATAAGCCCATGGAGACAACTGAGTACCTTCCCTGGAGCTTGGGACAGCAAGGAGCAGTCCTCGATAGGTACAACAGAGCTGGAACACAGAAAGGGCAGCGCACTTGATGGGAACAAAAGAGGAGGCTCTTTAAAGCTTAGGAAAAACTCATTAAAATTCAGAGATGTGCTGCTGATGAATAACATCAGTGTTAAATGCATCTCTGTCCATTACCTCCTTGATAAATATACTCATAAAAGAACCATGGAATTCAGGGAAAGGCACTTCTTACAGTCACTTGCCTGATCTCACACAAGATTTTTTAACTGTCTGATGCACGATCAATCTTAGCTGCTTTAAAAGCAAAGAGGCACGACTTAGAAAGCTGCAGAGATCAAAGACAACTGTTTCTACGGGAGGATTTTTTTCTTTTTAAAATACGCCTGCAAAATGTATAGTCCCTCAAATTTATTTCTTCAGCTCGCTCAAAGGCTATGCTCTCCTGGGTGCCTTTGCGGTCTCAGAAACAGAACAGGTACTTTTGTGCTTCTTCATAGATTTTCCATTCTGCTGCAGAGTCTGTTTATGTTCCATAAATGCACAGGTGCACACAGTTATACATGAATGGAGTCAGGTCCTAGGGAAGCGAGGAATCACTTCTGCTATTTGCATAGGCTGGAGGCAGGCATAGTGCAAATAACTCTTTGCAGCTGTACCAACATGCTCCAGTCTCTACTTGCACTGTCCAGATCATCCTGCTTTGAGGCATCTCTTCAAAAAGAGCTGGAAGACATGGCTACTCAGAGGATTTACTAACAGTGTTGCTACGAAATTTAAAAGATTGGACTGGGAGCACAAAGGGACTAGAGGAAGCCTCAGCAATGACGGGTGTGACAGAGCTCAGATTCCCTCGGGGAAGTATATTAACCAGCATAAGGTGGTTGCTAACACCAAGGGAGCCCTGATGGCATTTCTGACTGTCCCCATCACTCACAGCATGCGCCTGCCACTCCTGCCACCTGGGTTCCTCACCTGGCACTGACAGTTTTGGTTCAGAGCCAGCTTGCAAGGACACTTCTGCTGGGGAGCTCCTCCTCAGGGAGCACACTGTGTCCGCCCAAGTGAAAGGCCTTCTCCTGCTGGTCTAACACTGCCAGGCAGGAGCCCCAGCCACCTCCCTGCCCAGCACAGAGCTGGCCTGAAGCCTTGCTGCCACCACTACTGCATCATTACATCCTGCAGGGTGAGCAGGAGCTTTCCTGAAGTGGAATATTCTTCCCCAGTTGCTGATTTGGCCTGCCCTGGGCAAAAAAGACAAGACCACAAGCCAGAAGCGCTTCTGCTATGGCCACCACCTGCCATAGAGGAAAACACACCTTTTGTCACTCTGGTTGAGAGGTGGGCAGCTGCAGGCAGCTCCATTTCTAGTTTCCAGTCTGCCGTGATCTGTCAGCAGCCTGCCATGATACACTGAGCTAATCACATCCTCCCTCCCCAGAGGCTGACATGTAACCTCTGGCCTATAGCATCCTAAATGCAAGTGTTTGCCAGGAAAAAGAGAAAAAGAAATAAAATCAACTCCAGCAACCAGTTATGGATGATGTAAGCAAAGGCTCCTTCTGATGCAGGAGGATGCAGCCCCACACACCAGCCTCACCAAATGCCCAGACAAGGGCTCTCATGTCAGTTCAGGTTTTCCACGTTAGCACAAACTCTTACACACCCAGCCAACACTACACAAAAAGCTAGTAAAGGATTTCCCTCCTGCCCAAATGAGCTTGCTCAGACAGGCTTCACCTCTTCTTGAGGGACCCAGGCTGAGGACAAGTACCCTGAATAACACTTTTAGGATATGTTTGGGTATTTTGAACTCTGCTAAGTTCCTGAGAGAGTTAATCCTCTCTGAGGGCCTGAAGCACCAAGAGATTAATGTCTGACAGGAGGACAGTGGCACATGTGGGGACTAAATCTGGGTCTCCAGATCATAGATACACTTTGGGACCACTGGACCAGCCTCACTTTCTAGTAATTAGAAATTTAATGGCATTACTGAAATTACAACCAAATTTTGCTCAGTTAGACTGATCACTGTTTAATTTTGAAAGTAGTTACATGTGCTGACAGGATGATTACAGCTTTATTCACCCATTTTAGACTCAAATTTAAAATAAAATACACCGAGATTGTATCACATGATAAATTGCAGTCATCTTTCAAGTCTATTTCTTCCAGATTTAATTCTAACATCGCAAAGCTGACAGCCTCACCCAGCTCAAGAGGAGTATTATACTTGCCTACAGCAGAAGCTTGACGAAGGGACAGATAACACTTGCCTGGAGGGTCCCAAGCTACTGGCTCTGAGACCACAGTCTGGCTACTGATTTGCTTTAGAAGTCTGTTGAAAACTCACCTGCATCCACTTGCAGAGAGGCTAATGTAGCAATAATTTTATGCATGGCTTAGAAAAGTCTTTAGATTTAGTACCAATCATTTTTCCTGTGCAAACTGAGACCATGACAAGAGAAGTGCCCAGTTTGACACAGAGAAAACCCGGCAGTCAGGTAGGTAAATGGTTCCAGATTGTCCTCTCTTGTTTCTAAAATGATCTTTCTACAAAACACAACCCATAGAAATAAATGCATATATTGTTGCTAGTTCAGAATGACCTGCTTAATCCATGTATGTTCTCATTCCTACATAAAGCAACTCTTGTAAATACGTGGTGGCAACACACTGTTAACTCATCTCCTTGCATTTAAAAATAAATCCATACATGTGTATATTGTGCAACAGTCCTTGACACAAGTTCACCTAATACGGCTGTACGCATCCTGCACATGTGAGACTTTCACCTGCACCCGGAAGCTGCTAGCGCACTGACTTTACCTTTGCTTTTCCAGTGAAGTTTCATGTTTGCTTTGCTAAGCCTGCTTTTATTTGGACTTCTTTAAATGTTGGCATTCACAGAGCCAGGAGAGAAGAGGTGACTGTTAGAGAGTTTGTGCCCTCTGGTGTTCAGCGGTGGATACTGGATCCCAAAAATGCCGCTGCTTTGTGGAACTGCAGAATCCTCTCCTCACCGAGCCTTGGCTGCCTGTAATGCAGTTCACTTCAACAGGTAAAGTATTTGGCCCTGGTCTGCTTAATTGTAGAAGTATCTTCAGCAAAATACTGGGCAGAGACCACTGTCTCCTTTTAAGACCATCTGCACACTTTGTATGCAAGATTTTAGCTTTGGGGACGATTTCAGCAAGATCCACATTAACTCAGCAGTTTCCAAAACTGAGGAGAACTCAGAACTCAGTGGCATGTCTTTGTGTTTTCATTAGTTCAAATCAGCAAAAAAGTACAATGGATAACTTTAGAAAGTCAAATCACTTCTTGACCGAATCCCGAGTCCCACAGCTGAGGATATACTCTTTAGCCTATACTAAAATACAGGAGCTCGCATCAGCATGGTTTTCAGATGGCTGGTTGACATTTCCCGTTACCATGCCTGTAGTAAATTCTTCAAAATCCCAACTAAAATCAAGTTTGTGGGCATAACATTAACACTCTGTTATGCCCAAAGCGCTAAATCTTTGCCAGAAATGGCTCAATTACAAACTTCAGCAGGCAAATTCTGAATAGAAAGCCGAGTTTATTCTCCTTCTGAAATCCATCCAAACTTTCCACAGTTCACTCTAAAGACACTCCGATGTGGAGTTGTTCACTCTGGTGAGATTTAAGGTAGTTTGCAAGGATTTTAGTGATCAAACTTCAATTTAGAGACACCACCACTCCACCGTCTAAGCTATACACCTACTGTGTTTCCATTGCTCAGGAGCTCTAGTTCTGGAAGAAACATTCACCTCAGCACCCAGCCCTGATAGGGATACCAGAGAAGTCTACCCCCTATCATTTGAGGCATCCAAAAGCCAATAACAGTAGATGAGGTTTTGGAGGAGCCCAGTGGTATCTGCATCTATGACCTCTCAAACAGTCTCTTCTGCCCTGCCTACACCTCATGAACCCACCACAACAGTTCCTCTACACTTTGCACTGGCTGCAGGTGAGTGATAAAGCTAGTTTAAACTCATATTCTGACCTAAATAAGCAAGGTCCTTTTATTTATCCTTTGGGGGAACCATTTTCCTCAGACTCTCACAACCTTCCCCAATGTTCTGATGGAGCCATTTTTTCTTAGGATGTTAGAGAAAAAGACAGTGCTGAAGATCTCCTTTACAAACATGACCCTCTCAGCAAATGAATCTTGCATGATGACATTCAAAACAGTAAGTTACCAGTTTCCATCACTGTAAGGAACTACCCTAAAAAGAAAAAAGCTCACAGAAATGGGGAAAAAAAAAGGGGGGAGCAAGAAAAAAAAGAAAAAGGCAAGAGTTAACAAAGGATCTGGATTCAATAAACTGTTTCAGTGGAAAGTTAGGAGCCTAAACACTGAATCTGAGCCTAATAGTGCTTTGCTACAATTATATTCCCTTGAATGTTGAGCACTGTGTCATTAGATGAGTGCATTCAGACAGCGCACTGCAGTAATAATTCACAAAGTGTTTACATTTCAACAAAGCCTTCTCTTGTGTGTTCTTCTAACCATAACAGCACGTTTAGACATTTTATAAACACAGCAGATTTGTTTTTAATTAAGGAATTTCACAGCAGTGAACTCTGATCACTTAATATTTCAAATGTGAAAACATCACTATTACAGCACGCTAAGAGATTTTTCTCTATATACTTCATACTCTGTATGAGTAACATTTCCCCCCAAAATGCCACACTGCCAGCAGACGATGCACAAAGAGAGTGGCAACGTTGGCCCTCCCTTTGGCTCTGCAAGAAAGCTGTACCTGTGACTCAGGAGAATATGCACAGAGACACTGCTTTCAGGAGTGATCACAGTCAGCTTCTGCATCTCTGAGAATTTCTCTCTCTTTTAAGCAAAGCACAGCTGAAATCAATAGTCTGCCAAGAAAAGCGGAGAGACTTTGCTTTAGTGCTGTGGGATTCATTTTCATGACTGTCAATCATACGGTAATTTTCACAATTCCAGCCCTGCAGTCTAACAAGTACAATAATCTGTGGCCCAAACTTCTTGCCAAGCAGGAGTGATTTAAGCTGAAAGACTGGGACACAGGAAGGGAGGAAAGGAGTGCATGTTTCACCCGATTTGACCAGTATGCAATTTACACTTGAAAGGAAAACTGGAGAAAGCTCGATCTGGTAGGAACTGTTGGCAGCAGGGCCTGTTTGCAGCTAAGAAGCCAACAGAAGGATTGTATGGCAACAAGACTTTTGGTTCCTGCATGAATTTCAAATCACAGTGTTATGTTTAACCTCAAAACATCTGAAAGGAAACGATGAGCAAGCATCAATCACCCATTAGTCATTATTCCTTGGACAGTCCATGGAAAACAGATGCTGGGTCAGAGTTTTGGAGCTGCTATGAAGGCCATGGGACTTTCCTCGGTGGCCTCTGGCTTTTCTGCTCCAGCTGGACATATACAGGATGGTAAATGAAGCCTACGTGAACGGTGGGAGCCTTACCCTTGGGGTGAACTTTCAAATGTCTCACATCAACTGAGGCACACAACCTCTACAGGAATCACAAAGAGTAACAGCACCACTACCACATCTCTAGGAGCACTTTTAGAAGTAATACCCTCTAACCACTTTGTAGGCAGAGCTGTTTATAGCCGTCTTTCACTAGAGTGGCTTGCAAGTGTCCTCAGTTTCCTATTAAGTTTATGAGCAGTCAGCAGCAATGAAAACAAGAGGGAGTCGAGCAAAAAATCTTGAATCGGCCTTACTAATAGCAATATGAAATGGCCCTTTGTGGCTTTACACCATGCTGGTAAAGAACAGAAACACAGCTGCAGTGCGCCTGGGTGGGACACAGCTTCCAGGCAGCACCCAGGACCAAATACCAAGCTTAAAATACATCTTTAACATATCCCATATGTATTACACAGACTCCCCAAGCACTGGGGCCAGGCCTGAGGTATAGGACAAGCTATGTGAAACATTTAGAGATCTAGCTGTTTTTAAAAACGTTTGTAGTACTAATCATGTGCTGTGACAGCCTATGTTTGGTTGGTGCCTTCCCTCATAAGCTCACAAAGATTTCTGCTCATTTGTTTCCATGGGGCAATCAGTAACCCCTCGAGCAAGAAAGCTGCTTCCAGTGCCTACCTGGCTACTAAATCAGTGGGATATTATTCACCTCAGCCCGCCCTTTGCCATTCACAACGTTTTCTGCCTCAGTCTTGCATTGTTACAAACAGGCTTGTTCATACAAGACTACAAAATCTTTTTGGATATTTTAAAACCGAATCAGGAATAGGACATGGAAAGGAACTTCCCTGGACCAGCCATTCCACTGGGAGCAGCAAATATGAAACAAAGCAACCTCATGCAGTACATGAACAAGCCACAAGCTGAAATTCATTTACAGAGACAGTACACTGTCTCCGTAACAACTTCTATCATTCTCCCTCGATTTTTGCTTGCTTAAAGGCTTTAACAATACATTTGGCAAAACCACTCCATTTAAGCTTAAGCTCATCCTTTAATAACACAGATGGTTTATTTGACCTTTAACATGAAATCTGGATATCTGTGACTTAATGTGTGTCCTCTATGAAGTTGTCCTCTATGGAGTGCATTTAGCACTGGGTGGACCAGCATGATGCTGACTGGTGGTGAGGAACTCTGCACTTCGCCTTCTGCGACTCAGGGGTAAGTTAACCCTTGCTCCTATGAACCTTCCCAGGTCTGAAAATTGCCTCTGACACTGATGATGAGGGCTACAGGAGACATGGAAAAACAGGATGCCCCAGGAGCACACTGACAGCAAATATTTGTGTCGCTGTTCAAAATAAGCATGTAATGCTTATTGTATTATAGAATTTAATAAGATATAATAAGCTGTAATAAGACATTTCAGGTATAATATAAAGTAAATGTCTTATAAATGCCAGAGAGTAACTAGAATTGATTAAACTGGATAATGTTGTTAAATGATATTTATTGCTAGAAGCAAAGATTTTTGTTAACCTGGCATGCAGAACTGACAATGCCTCTTTAGGATAGTTTTGTTTACAAAGTCATATATTACCTTCTTTTTTTCATTGGTTAAAATGATCCAAATAGCACAACAGATTTTTTCCAAAATAGTAAAAAATGTTGGTAACTGAAAACATACAATTGTCTAACATGCAAATCACATACGTGATTCGCAGCACCATCACCTGACTGCCAAAGCTCATGAGATTTTCCATATCCACTGTCATTCTGGCTATGTTTAGATAAAAGTGGTTTCTGTAACACTTCAAACGAAATCTGTTCCAGGAAGATTCTGGAAAAGGCAGTATATCATACAGTTTGTTAATCACACATTTATTACAAAAAATATTAAATTTAAGAAGTGTAAGAAAACAAGACAATCTGTTATTAGTTGCACTGGAATACAGGAAAGCTGTAGTATGGGCTCTGAACCGAGGTATAAAATTGCCCAATCTCCTCTCTACTCTTATAGAAGAAATATAGAAAGTGCTTCCCACAGAACTCCATCTGCAAACTGTCACAGCCAAGGAGCCTGCATGCTATGCTGCTCCTATCCTGGCAGAGCAACACAATGTGAATAACATCCACGGAGGGTCCACGCCATGGAGGCAAAAGCAGATACGCTGCATTACTCTAGGGGGTAAATTGTATTTGCTAATATACAGCAGTTGCCCATACAAGATAAGATCTTTTTCTCATATCTAACTGCAAAAATTGTCCCATGAACTAGGGAAGATTAATTTTCTGTCAATTTGTGTCCTTCATCCTTTAAGCCTTCCTCACTCCCACAATAACACCAATGCCCCTAATGTCTTGTGTGTGAGATGATACGTTATGGCTATTCTGGAGTTAGGTGCATGTTGACTGACTGGCCTGAACATGGGAGAACTGGACACTTGGATGCTCTCGAATACAATACCACGTGGTTGAAGTTTGCCCAGTTTTTCCTCTGCTAATTTGTATCTTTCTCTTCCACCAGCATTGCAATGGAAACTAATGAAACTAATTCTATTTTAAACTTCTCTCCCTATTTAAACTTTGGCTAAATTTAGCCTGAGAGTCCAAAAGTCAGGGGGAGAAAAGGGAAGAGGAAAGGGCAAAGGGAGGAGACCCAGAGACACTGCAGACCAATTTCCTTAAGAAACTAAGCTTAACTATCCCTGGATTCTTCTATGCCTGCCATGTAACATTGCTACTCGGGGTGAGTGCATAGGTCCCTCCCTCAGATACGTCTCGCAAGGTGACTTCAATAGGACTATCCACGCTGAGTAATTCCTCAGCAGCCAAAATGCTTCTGTCCACAAACTGGACTTTCAAAGCAGGACACAGCTGCTAATGATGACAGCCAGCAGCAGAGCCAACCTCAGTTCAAACTCTTTTGTGGAACAGAAGAACAGAGAGTTCACACTGAGCATCTTGGCAGGTTTTGCTTTCTGGTGCCATGCCCTCAGGAAGCCAGGGAGGAGAGCACGCAGTTGGCATGCAGAAACACAACAGTGGAGACAGAGAATGGGCACCATTCTCCCACCAGCTGATTGAAGAGTATGCAACACGCAAGCTATGTTGCAAACTAATGAGGCTCAGAAAAAGTATCACTGAAAGAGATGCAATTTAGCTTATCAACGAACAATAAGCAAGAAAAAGGCATAGTGAAAAGTTAGCTATGGTAGCAAACAAGACTAAAAAGTCATCAGTAAAGGAAAATGTAAGGAAAAATAAATTTTTGTATTAGCTTTCCTCACAGGTTTCATTTTGTTTATTAGTCTGTCCCTACAGATACAAAAATAAAATAAAAATAGAATTAATCATGTCATTAATCATTAATCATCTACAGTTTGGTTTGTACCTCAGAGCACAGACTGGTTATGCCTGCATGGGCAATGTTCCAGGGAAATCTCTCAATCACAGCAATAAAATTGGTATTGCATTTTGTAGATCTCGCCCCTACTCCCTCCCACTTGATTTCTCTCCATCCCAAACTCTCCCCTTTCAAGGGATACAGAGATCCAAGGCTAATCCTCTCCTTCTTAGTATTCAGTTTTATGCGGCCCACACCATGGCATTAACTCAGGACTCTGACCCCTCCGACCACACATGGAACAGGATTACCATGCGCTAAAAGCTTAAAGCTGGCTGGCTGGCATCATTAGCTCCAAGCACTCCAACAGACTTCTGCATGCCTATTCTACTCTTTCAAATGACAAACTAAAATTTTAAACTAAAACTGTACCACAGCAGCCCAGTCCAGCACT
>VYXH01011432.1:554568-582472 GCA_013397275.1 Burhinus bistriatus | reverse complement strand
TCAGGTCCATATACTGTATTCAGTGCGGTCTCTTAATGAGGGTCCATGATGCAAGGCAGAAAAAGAAAGCTCTGCTCTACCAGCTCCTGATACAAAGAAGGGTTACAAAGCCTGAGTCAGGACGGCCCCCAAGAGTCTGGTCTGCAATTTTATTGGCTACCAGTTAAGAGGGCAATAGAGTTATGCTCTATTGGAATTACCTAGAAGCCTAAAAGCACATGGTAACTAATAAAAAAAAGATGCATTTAACAACTATAACTATTTTCCCAAGTAACAGTGGTACATCCCACACCCCACCTTAAGAGATTTCCAGGCAGAATCTCATTAAGTATGCCTAAATAGTTGCAGAGCTTCTATTTTGCTAGCAAATTAGTGCATGCAAATAAGAAGCCTTTGCCTTTCATCACTAACATAGTAGGACATGCCATAAAGACCACAGGACTCCTGTGAAGCTTTATCTCACCACATTGTATATCTTCTTCATGTTTCCAGTCCACAGATCTTGAAGTAAACAAAAGGAGTACTACAGATTTTATTGAGTTTCACTTCAGAACCAGTATTTTTTTCAGTATTCATTTATCGAGCTACATAGCCTCTAACTGTGAAACCTCTCAATTCCAAAGGGACCTATAGAAAGAATTGTGATAGCTGTCCTGTTCAAATATGAAATAATGCAAACAAATCAAAACAAGACATCTCTAAAACACTTGTGGAGACTTCTCCAAAAGGCCTATTTCTACAAAACCCAAACCAACCCAACAAACAAACCCAAAACAAAACCCCCACAAACAACAGACTGTGTCTTCCTTGTCCCTTCAGCTTTTGAACTGCTCAGAGAAGAGCACATAAATATTTAGTAGATTATTTCTCCACCACACAGGTACACACATCTTCTGTGTTCTACAGATGCCTACATTATTTTTTCAAGTTTTTCAATAAAATTCTTCCCTTAGGCATTGAAGTAAATGAGAATAAAGTGTGAAGAATATTTATGCAGCCATCACTGCAGTGGTTCCTATATAATACAAAAAAGAATGAGCAGCCTACAGAGAGAAAGTTATAGCACTCAGGTGCACCCATAATTCACTCTCCCAGAGCCAAGGGATCTGCCAGGAAATCTGTCTTTTGTTTTAAACGTGGTATTGCAGAATGTGAGCCTTATACTGATTCCCCATTAAACCAGAATCTTAGCTGGTGTACTTCAGTTCAGTACAGCTCCACATTGGGTTTCTATTGTTATGATCTGAAATGCTTCCTGATATGACATGATTGGCAACTGATACAGCATTGTCTGAACATGGGTGAAATGCCAGAGTGGCAGAATCTGCCCAGTTCCTAGATACACTGATCTGTCTCTCTCAGCTTTCCCTCAAAACTCAAATCTTTTTTCCCTACCTTATATGAAAACTAGGTTTCTCTTATCATCTGGACAGACTTTGTCCCTCTGCACGGTCACCCTCACTAGCCCCGGCATTAGGCAATGGCTCTTCCTTGAATATACTCACACTCTCAAAATAATGGTTGGGGGAAGCAAAATATTTGTGTTTATGGCCCCATTCTAGCCAGACAAGACAGGAAGCAGCAAAGAATTAGGCAGCTGTAGAAGAAACAGCAAGGGCGCCATTTGGGGGCAAAATCTGAAGGCTTGAGGCACCTTGCCAGCAGGCCTCCTGCTCTTTGAGGACTGTCTGCTCTGCTAGAAATGGGCTGGTTGTCTTATGTCCAGCAGCGCCTGTGCTCCTTTCAGCTCAGACAACAGGTGAACATAGAAGAACTACTCAAATGTAAGAGCCACAACAAAAGTAAAGGTTCTTCAGAAGGAGTGTTTCTTAACCTGAAAATTTTTGCTTTTGGGATAACCAGCCATTTGGGTAGACTTGTTTAAATGGTGAGAAAAGCCAGAAAAGGAACGAAACTTCCTAGAACAACTGTAGCAGCAAAATAACCTCAAAATAAACTGAGTTTACCAGCATATCTAGCTATAGTTTGGCAGAAATAAATCCTTTAATACTCCAAATGACTTTTTCTTAGAAAAGTAATTTCTTAGTCTAATCTGAGGAGAGAACGTACCCTTGACCAATTCCCAAGTAATGCACAGGAGAAGAGTCCAGGAAGCAAAAACAACCAAACCACTAAGTAAGTGACCACAACATAATTGCTATATTCCCTCTGGAGAAATTCACAGCACTGTTAAGAAGTCTGGAAGGGATTCTGTACAAATAGGAAGGTTAAATACAGCAGGAAGTAGCAAAATGAACATTGTTAGGCTCCAATTTCAATGCTGACGCAAATGGTACTCTCGACTGAAGAAGCTGCTGCACCTTTCAGCCCAAGGGTTCATAAAGGGGTTTGTACATACACATAATACTTCTGGAAAGAACTAAAGATGGGCAGGGAAAATCCTGTGCTGAATTCACTGTTACATGAGTTAGTGTACTTCATTTAGGAAAGGGTGACTACATATAGCTATTATGTTTATTTGTACATGACACTTGTGGGATACAGGACATGTAAATTATTATCCAACCTGCTGAATTACAAGTAAAAGACACAAAGGTGAAATACTCTGTCCATTCCCTTCTCCCAGTTTAGAAAATAAAAACCTACTTCCAAAGAGAGAGGAGGAAGGGGAAAAACATGAGGGAACTAGCAATCTCTTAGGAAACAATACCTTTCCCAACTAGCTGGCTTCACCTCCCTTCTTTGGTTATAGGATAATATATCAATTGATATTGCTCAGACTTTGCTGCCATTTCTACCTATGCATTTTGAATGGCAGTCACTTATGAAAAGCTGATTTAAAGTGGCTCCACAGATTGATTCCACTCTAAGAAAATAGTAAAACAGTAAAATAAAAAGAGGGGAAAAACAAAGATGTGAATATCCCTTATTTGAAAGGGATGCTTTGAATATACTGGGAACGCTTGCACTTTTGTCAGCTCAGTATTTTTCAAACTATATAAAAATCCACTGTGCAGTTACAGAATGGTACGGACTTTCATGGTTCCAAAACCACCAGCACAACAGCATCCTGATCCCACACAGGACCCTTAGAGGCTATCAGCACAAAAACAAATAATGTCCCCTCTGACATTCATATACAAACAAATATTTCATTAAGTCTGAAGCACTTTCCACAGGTTCTGTCATTTAAAGGTAGTGATATGAATACATGCAACATGACTATATTTAAGTATAATTGTTGATGTGAGGTTATAAATTTAAAAGTTTGAAAAGATGTTTCCATGGATTTTGAAGACCCTGCTATTAACAGGAATGAAAGAAAACTCATATTCTGCAATAACTTCAAATCAGATCTGTATGTACACTTCGAAAAATAGATAGAAAAATCATGTCCCTCGTGGCAGAATACAACTCGTAAAACTGTTTGCATCTATTAAAGACATTTGCAAAAAAGAATATGTTGCAAAACTCCTTTCAGTACTGCTCAGAATCAACCTGCTAGCCAAAACAAATTTACTGGCACCAGGGAGAAGTCATCACTTTTCTAACAGCCGCTCCTGTTCTTTAGGTGAATTGCCCATGTATTTTCCACTGGTGACATGTGTGCTTAGATTCCTCAAACCAGCAGAATCCATTGGGAACCATGTCTATATCCCAAGGGTCTGTACCTTCCAGAGAGATATAAAGAGATCCTAGCTGTTCATCTCTTCAAGACAGGATGCAAGATTTGACTGTCTGTTTAGTTATAGATTGCATGGTCACAGAATACAGATGGACAACACCTCTCCACAAACCAGTCATAGAAGTCACCCCTTCTGCTACAGCTACTTAATTTTTTTTTCTCTGTGTAAAGACCACTGCTGCTGATTCACTGTACCACAGGAGACATGTTGAGGAACTGAACACATTGTAGCCTAGCCCAGCCAAGAGTATCACATAATCCTAATAAACCATTTAGTAACGATGGATAATTTTTATTTATTTTTAATATTCCCACATATCTTTAGCATGGGATCTTTAGTATTCTGAAGACCTGTGTTGCAATGAATTGACTTTTCATGTTGTTCCCATAAATGAAAAACAATGGAAGAGGCAGATTTAAATAGCTAAATTAATCCAGGTAGAAACAGATTTTCCTGATGATCAAAATTGTGAAGTTTACCTTTGCCCCTTTTTTTGTTCATGCTTTTAAAGAAAAATGTACATAGCTACATAATCTCAGCTATAATTTTTTCCTATTAGTGAGGTAAAAACAGTAAGAAAGATCTAAAAAAGCAATTCATCTTTATAAAATACCTCAGATGGGGGTGCTGTCCCTCTCACCTACCTTTCTGTCTGCTACAGTTTCTGACATAAAGACTGTTTGGCTGAAAACAATGAAACTCATAACACAAATTCAAAGTTCAAAAAGTGGGCCCATTAATCTTATGACAGCATCATTTAGAAGCCAGGAAAGGAAGAATGAATATATGCTCTTAGTGATTCCTTTAAGAAAACAGTTACTTTTGCACAAAAAGACATCCTGAACTGGAGAATGGCAAGCTGAGTTGCCAGGTACATGAGCACTGGGGGAGCTCAGGCTGTCTGAAGCATCATAGTACGGCTGATGACAGAGCTGGAAAGGAAAAGATGAATGTCGACCCTGATTAATTTAAGAAAACACTAATCCCTTATTTTAATGATTAGATATTTTAGAAATGAGAAATCTCTGCATGCCAAAACAAAGAGTTCTTAGCTCCCAAAGTAGAGTTTCCTGGAAAACAGACATGACATGCTTTTAACTGCCTACATGGAGCCCCTTCCTGGTGTAGAGTGTCATCAAAACCACTGATAATGGTGCAGAGAAGGGCACTCTCTTACAGAAACTGGTATTTCCACCAATGTAATATCTTGATTGTAAATGGAACATACAGGTCATAATTAATAGCTATTTGTATGGCTTTCTTACAAGCCTTTGAATGTACAAGCTGAGCTGCACGTAGCTGGAAGTTACAATCCCAAAGTCTCAGACAAGCCTTCACCAACACCTTTGGACAGATTTGTAGGTGAATGAGAAAATCTGGTATGATTTGAAATCTTTCTTTGGCTGCAGTCACCACTGCTGTGGTGCAGAATAAAGCAGCTCCTGTGAACATTATCTTCCAAACTGAAGAGAGCATCAATTTCTCTTCACTTTTAAGCCAACAAGAAGGCAAACCCAGTAAAATTTATCAGACAGAAGTTGTTGCAGGAAATAACTGTCCTATAACACAGGAAAAGGAGGATCCCTGTTTTCTGATCCAAGCCGCAACACTCACTAGACATCACGCAAATAACTTCTTTACTTTTGACACAGTAAATGACAGCACTCTGAACTGCCGTGGAAATCATTTGGGATTTCAAGTGGTCCATTTCCATAGGCTGCATGAAGGCATCCCGGAGGCCATTAGCACGGTTCCTTCCAACTGAGGACACCTGCAGCTATAGTTCAAAGCCAGGACTGCCTTCTCAAATATAATGCTTTGAACAGATGGGAAAACTGGTCTCAATACAGAACACAGTGTGAAGGCTCCCTTTCCAGGAGAGAGTGAGGAAAGGAGGAAGAAAGGGAAAGAAAGAAATGAAGTGACATCAGAAAGCAAGTAAAAGAAACTCCTGTTTTCCCTGTGTTTTGAGAAATGTATTCCTCTGCTGAAGGATTTCAGTGGACCACACAAGATGTTAAAACAGCAAGAGCATCAGGGCATTCAGGAACTTATATGATGAATATATTGGCCAGACTGTGCATGCACTCCAAACATCTTTTTGTTAGCTGTATCTAACATAAGCAACTATCCAGTCTTTCAAGATAACAAGATAGTGATGGGACAGCATAGCTTTGCCTAGGATTCCTCCTCAGAGCAAAGTGCTCTTTCTTCAATTAGTGTTGGGGAGGACAAAGATGAATGGTGAGGTTCCTTTGTATGGTTCACAGGATCAAGCCCTGCTGGAACGCAAGTATCAGCCTTTACAGTGACAAACACCAGTCAGTGCAGTCATGAGGACACGCAGAAGCCATGTCCCTCTCCCATCTTCTGTGCTAAGGGTAGCAGCATTCAGTTCATTATGGCCATGGCAAACATTTTCCCAACACCTTTGCATGAATGCACAGGCTATAGTTTCAGAACCAAGATCAAAACCACAAGAAGCAGACTTGCAAAAGTGAAAGGAAAAAGGGGCAGGAAGGAGAAACAGAGAAATACATACGAGATCTGATTTGTCCGAGTGGGAAGAGATAAGCAAGGACAAGGATAGCCTTTCTATAAACCCTGAAACGATACATAAACAAGTGGGAAATGGGGAGTTCAAACGATGAAGACAGACCAAATCACTGTAATTCAGAAAGCTTGCTTTTCAGCTCTCTAATTTACTTTTAAATTGTCTTACTTTTTAGTACATTAAGATCAATTGTTTGAGCAAAGAATTCTTACTGAACTTTAAAAGTAAGACAGACGAACAGATCCAGCGTAATGCCTCCAATTTACATTAAAGTCTATGCACTATTATCTTCTTATTATCTCCTAAAGATTTTTCCAGGCATTTAATTAACATATGACAAGATACCCAAGTTAGTAAGAAAAAAAAGTCACCATTTAGTGCACTATCTATAGCCTTTCAGAAGTTAGTTTCCCATTGTTTTTCCTCCTAATGCACTACCTAGTGCACATCTATTATGCTATTTTAAAAGCGAGGCTCTGTCACAGAAATAAAAGGAATAAAGTTCTCAAGGTACCCACATTACATTTTCTAATCTGACTCCAGCACAAGTGTCTTTCAAAGTCAGTGAAACACAGGGAAAGTTTAGAAGTTTTCACCCAAGGCCTCTGCTGTGACAAAGGGTGCCGATATTTGCCTGCCTGCAGGAGCTCTGGCCAGGATCTGGGTCCCAAAGAAACCCAGGGGAGGCATGAACTTCAAATGAACGTAACGCTAACAAACAGCCTCAGAACATGTCCAGAAAGGTGGCGGAGCACTTACCAGGGCCCCGGGGGCTCCCTGTGGGCTAGGGGCGGTGGGGACAGCCCATGGGGGTCCGTTAGGGCAGGGTCCAGCAGCCAGGGCCCGTCCCACCCCCAAGCCAGGAGCAGGCAGCCAGGACACCAGGGCAGCCCCAGCCCCAGGGCCCTGACCATAAACACTGCAGGCCCTGTTCTCAGGGATCCTCTGTCTTTTCCACGCATTCCCTGGACACAGACCACTGGCCTTTCCCACTTGCAGCCTGTCCCAATTCTGAAAAATAAAAAATAATAAAAAAAAAATCACCCTTGAACAAGTGGCAGGATATACTAATGTGCTTTGCACCTATGTTTTATGCATCTCCTTGCTACCAAACTCATGGAGCCCTCTGAGCTGCTGACCTAAGGGAAATCCGTGGGTTCTGCTTTACTATCATGGCAGGAAAATCCTGCAGCAAGTAGAAAAAACAAGACGTGCTTAAAGATGAAAAGATACTGCTTAGAGCAAATTCTCCCATAAAATGAGAGTTTCTGTTTCTTAATAGCCCCATACCTAGTACTTTGCACAGCATAAAATCCCTCTGTCTTGGTTTTGGGTTTGGTTTTTTGTTTCCCCCTAGAGAAAATGCTACTAGCAGCATTTGCCAGTCACTCAGCTGAGCAGTCACAGAATATCAGGATGGTGGGAAGGGACCTCTGGAGATCATCTGGTCCAACCCCCTCTGCTCAAGCAGGGTCAGCTACAGCAGGTTGCTCACAGCCATATGTAGTTGCATTTTTAACATCTTCAGGGATGGAGACTCCACAACCTCTCTTGGCAAATTGTGCCACTGTTCAATCACCCTTAAATTTAAAAAGTATTTTTCTTATGTTTAAACAGTAGTTCCTGTGTTTCAGTTTGTGTCCACTGCCTCTTATCCTGTTGGTGGGTACCGCCGAGAAGAATCTGGCTCTGTCTTCTTTATTCCCTGCCCCTCCCCCCATCACATATGTGTAAACATTGATCAGATTCCCCTCTGAGTCTTCTCTTCTGTAGGCTGAACAGTCCCAGCTCTCTCAGCCTCTTCTCAGACACCAAATGCCCCAAGCCTTTAACCACCTTCATGACTCTTCACTGGACTCACCCCAGTATGTCCGTATTTCTTGCCTCTCTGAGGCAAGCCCAGAACTGGACATGGTACTCCAGATGTATCTCACCAATGCTGAGTAGAGGGGAAGGATCACCTCCCCCGGCCTGCTGGTAATGCTTTCTCTGATGCAGATCAGGATGCTGTTGGCCGCCTTTGCTGCAAGGGTGCCTTGCTGACTCATATCTACCTTGTTGTTCACCAAAAAACCTGGTTCCATTTCTGCAAAGCTGTTTTCTGACCAGTCAGCTCCCAGCACATGCTGGTGCATGGGGCTGTTTCTCCCCAGACTCTGGACCTTTGCCTTTCTTGAGCTTCATGAGGGTCCTGTCGGCCCACTTCTACAGCCTGTCTGAATTGCAGCATAACCATCTGGTGCATCAACTGCTCCTCCCAGTTTTGTATCATCTCCAAACTTGTTGAGGATACATTCTGTCCCATCATCCAGGTTCGTTAATGAACATGTTAAATAGTATTTGCCCCAGCATCAATCTCTGGGGAACACCAAGTGCCTGGACTCCAGCTGGACTTCATGCCACTGATCACAACCCTTGAAGCTCAGCAATTCAGCTAGTTTTCAGTCCACCTCACTGTCCACTTATCTAAGCCTGTACTTCATCAGCTTGTCAATGAGGATATTACAAGAGTTTCAAAAGCCTTGCTAAAAATCAAGATAAGCATCATCCACTGCTCTCCCTGCAACCACTGAGCCAGTCATCTCATCATAGAAAGTTATCCAGCTGGTCAAGCATGATTTCCCCTTCATAAATCCATGCTAACTACTCCCAACCACCTTCTTATCCTTAATATGTTTGAAAATAGCTTCCAGGAGGATTTGCTCATGGACTGCTCTTTCCTATCTTATCTCTGCCTAGAGAGCTGGCTCACTGCTCTACTGTCTTGGGTCTTCTGTGGGACTGTTAACATTTACAGCCTCACCAAGTCTTTGCTAGAGCTAATGAAGGTTCTGTTCTCCACCCTTTTCACCTAGAAGAATGGAAAGACAAAACTTTTTCCAGTCATGCCAGCCAACTCGTCACTAAGCTCAAAAGCAACAAGTACTTCAAGCAGCACTCACTAGAGAATAACTACAACTACATGTTCAGTTATCTTGTCCGGGTGGAGAAGGGGAAATCTGAATGCCTCTTGCTTTGCCAGAAGACCTCACAATCTCTTGCTCCTTGAAAAGGCAAGGAAAGATCAGTAAGGAAAAAAAAAAAAAAAATCTGGCTTGCCAAGAGGAACAAGGAGACAAATCTTACCAGAAAACACCAATGGCAAGTAAGAGAAACCTGGGAGGTAGAGCCAAACAGTTCTAGACTCAAATGTAGCGCTGTTTCCTCACATTTGTAGATCCAGTTCTACAAGATTTCACTTTCCTGTGCACAGCCAAGTATGGCTGCCTCAGGAAAGACACAGACTGCCTACTTCAACACCTAAAATAAGAACAGTACTGTTTGTGGATTTTGGATCTCTTGTCTACCTCCAGAAATCTTTGATCTCACTTTTCATATACCTATAAAGTCATACAGTGTGAGCCTGTATTAATCCATCTGTTTATTAATCACAAAATGCTTTACAGGATTGGGGAACACTGACTGGGTCACAAGATGATCCAAGAATCAGAAGTAGTCCTTTGATCTCTCTAGTATGCAAGAAACCTCTGGAAGCCCTATCCACACTGGTCCCAGCTATCAGGCTGAAGGCTGGACCCTCAGAAGGTGCAGAGAGGGAGCAGGTGAGCAAAGACAGAAAAGGAAGAGCCACTCTCCACTGTTTTCCTCCAAGGCACTACTTCTGTTTCAGATGATAAGCACTACATACAACTGTTAAACGTTTTTATAAAGGAATATAGACACTACTTTTAGAGCTGATCTGAGTTTTTATTTCAAAAGGTCTTTCATCAGACTATGCCGATTTGTTGAAACCAAACCCCTCCGTGAGAAAGACCCAAACCATTCATCGGAAAGGTGTCTCAGATTCTGGGTGAACTTCATTGTCAAGACCAACATGGAAACATTTCTGCCTTCTATCTTGCTTAGAGTACCCATCCTCCTCTCAAAGTTAACAATGCTATGAGACAGAAAAGATCCAGGTGAGTGTCTCACATATCTGTTGGACCTTACACGATCAATGTAAGTACACAAGCCAGTAAAATACCAGCTAATCTAAAGCATTATCACCTTCTTTCTCAGTTTGTCACAAAAACTGGCCCTAGGTTTGCCTCACCATTGCAGATCAAACCAGTACAAGAACCTGGCTTTCCTGCTCAGCAGCCTTTGCATGAAGCTCCCTTCTTTGTAGCATGGTGAACATTTTTTTCAAGCGTCTGGCACTTCACAGCTCTTGAAGCATTTATCACTGTAATAGCTAAGCAGTAAGGAGGGAAGGTGTTTGAGAATTTTTTATTTTTATTTTTTAAAGAAGAATTCCTTATTTAAAAAAAGCCAAACCTAAGGTTTCCTTAGCACCTTCAGTGGAGCTACCTAAAACTTTTCTCCATTCTTGCAACGACACATCAGCCTTCCTTCTGGTATCTGTGAGAAAGAGATGCACATTACACTGCTCAGACTAGCAACAAGTGAAAACTATTTGCCTGTGTTTTCTCTTCTTGACACCTCTACAGCTTCCTTCATCCTGTATGCTTAAACATTCTCCATTTATGTTACTCTATCAACGTTTGTTTGTATATGTGTGCCTCTCTCCATGTACCACAGGATGGCAGCAAATGTTAGAATATAAAGAAAACAGCTGAGCGAGAGACAAAAGAGTATTACTATTGATTTATATATATTACTGTTACTCGAAACAAAAGGACTAGTTCTTGAACTGTAATCCAGGTTCCCAAATGCATAAGCAAAGACATATCCTCAGGCACACAGACACGGTAATGCATGAATCCTTACCAGAGCAGGTCAAAGGCATTAAAAAAAAAAAAAAAAGTTGTTTAAAGGAAACAAATTATATGGGATGCCATTACAAAATCTAACTCTGGAATTAACAGGATGTTTTGTTTGATCCAAAGTAAATAATAATCAGCAAAATTGAGATGGGGAACAAATTCGTGTGGAATGACAGTAAATCGTAATTGAGAAGGACTATATTGCATAAATGTGTTAATACTGAAAAGGCATCCATAAAAACTAAACCAGAGGGAAAAAAAACACATTCAAAATTCATCTCAAGAGAGAAATACTCTTCCTGTTTCAGGTACATTAAAAATTTATGTAAAATGTTTTACGTAGATGGGTTCATTTGATTGAGGGCACTTGCCACAGGCAAACTAAAAGACACTGCCTATTTAAAAATTAAGTAAATTGTGAATATATCTTGCATGCAGTTCACAACTGGTGCCTCACCATTTTTTTTAAAGCCTTCTCAGTAATGAGGAGCTCAAACGGAAGACAAGGGAAAAGAGAATAAAGTATATGGAAAAAGCACCAATTAAACTGATGGTGGCTTTTTCAACTTTTCATGTGAGCTATAGACTTCAAAAGCTGGGATTTGAAAGTCTGTATTTATCATTATTGTTAGATTTCTATATTTATCCTTATTATTAAATTAAACAATAAGAAACAATACAGAAAACCTCACAAGCCAACAAGAACATTTTTAGAATGGGACATGATAAGGATTTAATGTCATTTTTGCAGAGCCACCTTTAACTGGAAGTTATGAAGTAGTTTCACAGGAACTTGTTCATAAAGTTTCTGGTGATGCTTTATAAACAGATGCTACCACTGTGCAAAGTTATTCTCTCTAAGCCTTCAAGTATTTTAAAAGTTTTATAGTAAATTTAGAGGAAATATTTATTTTTAATTCATGCCACATCTGCTTCTGCTCAAATTTTTCTGCTTTCTTCCTATCTTACCACTTTGCTTCTCTGTCCAATGCCAAACTAATCAAGCAACATGCTACCATAGTTGGTAAATCATCAATATTTTGAAGTTGTAGGTTGTTTGCAATGCACCTCTTGCCAAAAAGATCAACCAACCTCCTTTGATGAAGCCATAACTAGCACTGCTCTGTTTGATTTCAGGACTCCAGCTAATCAAACTTGTGATCTTTTTACTGTGATGGCTAGACATGACTCCCCCTCCTGACTGCTGTTGAATGTCCCCACAGAAGAGAGTGACAAGCTGCATGATTACAGTTAGCCCATTCTGGACGTAAAACCGGGCAGGGGGAGGGAGGGGAGGTGCACAATTGTTCCTAGGGGATCAGGAAGGTATGTGAAAAGAAAAGCTGGAAAAGATGCTCATGCCCTTGTCTCAAGCACAGAACAATTTATGTGGCAGACATCTTGGCTGGCCAAAGAAAATTTATGCTAACATATTTTGGACTTTTTAAAAAATAAGAACATTTCATATATCTGAAGCGTGTGGAAAAAGTGACTTCTGGATGTTACTGGCAGTTGTGCTTCTCTACTACATCTACTTGTGTTATAGCTTTTTCCCTCAGAAACTGCGGGATGATCATTGTACATGACTATTCTCTTCTAATCTGCTGCCAACTCCTGGCCATACAGTGAGGCAATTATAAGGGCACAGCTACTAGGTAAGTCAGTATGGTATTTCTTCCCTTCAGGCCACTGTCATCCCACAGATATGAATAAGGATCTGGAAAATAAATGTTTTCTATAGTCTTCTGCAACCTTCTTGCTGTAAAAATAGATTGTAACGATGCTTATGTCATGTTGTTGCTCAGCAACCTTCCCCCCCCGCCCCCCAATCTCCCTGTTCTCTAATATCTTATTGGTCTTCACTGTGATCAGTCTCCAAACTATGACTCACTAGTCAGAAACAGCAGTGTCTGCTAAGCTTGCAGGACATTCTGCCCTCCAATGATTACATAGGCTTAGGGATATATACCTTATAGAGTAACCAGAGACAGAATGTTGACCTGGGGGGGTGAGAGAGGCTAATGAAAAACACGAGGGATGGGGGAGAAGCTGCAGTGAAGAAAAAAGTGGTTCTCTACCTTGAGGAAGCTTACAAAAATAAAATAAAAAATAGATCTTTAATCCCTTTCCCTTCCGTCAAGGTCAGCAAAGAGGAATCAATGACCTTATCAAAGTATCTCCTTTTCCCTGATGAGCTGTGGAGAAGGATCTTCCTTTGACAGAAGAATAAGGACATCAGGCAGAACAGCAAGGACTCACAGCTGTCATAGCACCTGAAAAGCTTATTGTTTGAGAGGAAATCACAGGAAAAGGAAACTTGCAAGCACAGCTTTTGCACATGTAGTATGTAGTCATTTGTGTGAATGGACTCAGAGATGAGCATCCAACAGAGCAGTGACACCAAAGGGCAAAGCCTAGATCCAGAGAGCTATTTGGGGAGGGATTCAAGTGCTTAAACTTAGGTATGCACGAGCATTTTAGAAGTCATAAGGTATTCAAGTCTGGCTTTCAGCTCCTGCCCTAGAAGAGAGTGGGTCTCCCATAAACCCTGCATCATATCTGCCACCTCTTTACCAATGTCTCAAGCACCACAGGAAAGACAAAAATGCGTTACATGCTTGCCTGTGCTTTGGTCCCTAAATCACTCCTCAAATATCTGACTTCTACTCAAATGTTTTAACTTTTATGGGTTTTAATGAATGCTGGGGAAAAAAAAACCATCCCACCTACAATGCATGTTTAACATTACCTCAGATATCTGCATTTAAGTACCTGACAAAGAGGGAATACACCTTGCACCTGTGCTGTTCTTATTTTTGTTACATTATGACTCCACCTTCCCATACAGTTCTGATTAGTGTCCAACAGAGACAGCTTGTCCTGATCCACTGGCACTTGCTATCACCCAAGGTAGATAGAAACCTAACATCTATTTCAAATCATCTCTGACCGTTAGGCTACATAGACAACAACCAAATTCTGGGACAAGATTTTCTACCTTCTTTGCAGAGGTTTAATCCTTTCCAGTGCACCTTGTGACTAATCTGTCATTTCATCTCTCTACAACCTCACAACATCTCAATTGACTTGAGGTCACAGCCAAGAGATTACCTGACAGTGGTTAGGTTAGTCAGCACCTTCTGAATCAGCAGCTGATGGGAAGCATTGCCAATATCAACTTTACGAGGAGAGTTAACAGTGAGGTAGGTACTGAAATACCTTTACATTTCCAGATGAAAGATTCCTCAGAAAGACATATGTAAAACATCAAGGGAGAAATCCTGATGCCCATTTAAGGTAGCAGTAGTTTTAGCACAGACAGTGAAACACTGCAACAATCCACAGAAGCTTCTCAACGTACAGGAATCACCATCTATTTTTGTTCATATATTACTGATTATTAGGTGATCCAGAATGAAGTGGCACTACATGGAAACTTCAATACACACACAAAATTTCACCAAATGGAAAATCATGAGCTATTCCAGATTGCTTTCTTCCAGACTATATCAGAAGTTTAATTTCAGCATTTACAGTGAAATAAATACAGCATCTCACAGTAAAATGATAGGTTTTATTCAACAGCATTAGCAAGGAGTAATAATATTAACAATAATAAACCTTTTTCTCATACAATTAAGGAGCTAAAGATGCCAGATACAATCAGATACTCTGACCTCTTCAGCTATTCAATGCAATAACAAAAGGAAATTTAGATTTGCTTTTGGTGAGTAGTAAGGACATTACAGAAAATCTAGATATAGAATATGACCTTGGACAAAAGGATCATAAGAGGTCCCTGTTTAAATTAACTGGAAATACAAAGAAAGCAAGTCTACAATAGATTTCTACAAGGGAAACAGACAGCTTTGATAAACTCTATTAGTAAAATCAGATGGATTGAGGATGTCAGGGACTTGACTGTGACGCAGGTCTGGAACTTCTCCAAGAGGTACCCAGGATACAAATACTGAAATTATATTTTCAGTAATTAGGAGGACTTGTGTTAAGGGGCATCAGATCTAGTGGATGAATAAATACCTGAAGGAGGATACTAAGAGTACGCGGAAAGCCTACCAAGTAATGGAAAAAAGGATGAAATGGCAAAGAATGTGATCTTCCTAATATCAGAGATCAAGAAGGGAAAGGACAAGTGAAAATTATCAAAAAATCAAGCCAAGATATACCTCACTAAGTGTTGGAGGAAGGGGGGCAAGTTTATTTTGCTATATAAACAAGAGAATAATGACAGAAAAAGAAGGGGCACATTGCAGTTGGCACACTGCAAAAACTAACACAAGTATTGTCTCAAGACTAAGTGAACCGAAATGAAAACTGGTCTGAGTCTAAGACCAGTTGTTCCCTGAGTACCCAGCCCCCTGAGCGAGTAGATGGGGGCGGGGTGCAGAATGAAGCCCCTGTAATCCAAGGGGAAATGGTGAGTGAGCTACTACAGCACTTACACATACACAAGTCTATGGGACCGGATGGCATCCACCCAAGGGTACTCAGGGAGCTGGCGCAAGTGCTCACCAAGTCACTTTCCATCATTTATCAGCAGTGCTGGCTAACTGGGGAGGTCCCAGTTGACTGGATGCTAGCAAATGTGATGCCCATCCACAAGAAGAGCCGGAAGGAGGATCCGGGGAACTACAGGCCTGTCAGTCTGACCTCGGTGCCAGGGAAGGTTATGGAGCAAATCATCCTGAGTGCCATTAGGGGGTACATGCAGGACAGCCAGGTGATCAGGCCCAGTCAGCATGGGTTCATGAAAGGCAGGTCCTGCTTGACTAACCTGATCTCCTTCTATGACAACGTCACCTGCTTGGTGGATGAGGGAAAGGCTGTGGATGTTGTCTACCTGGACTTTAGTAAAGCCTTTGACAGCATTTCCCACAGTACTCTCCTGGAGAAACGGGCTGCTTATGGCTTGGAGGGGTATACTCTTTGCTGGGTCAAAAACTGGCTAGAAGGCCGGGTCCAAAGAGCTGTGGTGAGTGGAGTTAAATCCAGTTGGCAACCAGTCATGAGTGGTGTTCCCCAGGGCTCAGTACTGGGGCCAGCTCTGTTTAATATCTTTACCAATGACATGGACGAGGGGATCGAGTGCACCCTCAGTAAGTTTGCAGATGACCCCAAGTTAGGTGGGAGTGTTGACCTGCTTGAGGGTAGGAAGGCTCTACAGAGAGATCTGGACAGGCTGGATCAATGACCCAAGGCCAATGGTGTGCAGTTCAACAAGGCCAAGTGCTGGGTCCTGCACTTGGGTCACAACAACCCCACGTAGTGGTACAGGCTTGGGGAACAGTGGCTGGAAAGCTGCCTGGCAGAAAAGGACCTGGGGGTGTTGTTTGACAGTTGGCTGAATATGAGCCAGCAGTGTGCCCAGGTGGCCAAGAAGGCCAACAGCATCCTGGCTTGTATCAGGAATAGTGTGGTGAGCAGGACTGGGGAAGTGATTGTTCCCCTGTACTCAGTGCTGGTGAGGCCGCACCTCAAGTACTGTGTTCGGTTTTGGGCCCATCCCTACAAGACAGACATTGAGGTGCTGGAGTGTGTCCAGAGAAGGGCAATGAAGCTGGTGAAGGGCCTAGAGAACAAGTCTTATGAGGAGCAGCTGAGGGAACTGGGGTTGTTCAGCCTGGAGAAAAGGAGGCTGAGGGGAGACCTTATCGCTCTCTACAACTACCTGAAAGGAGGCTGTAGCGAGGTGGGGGTCAATCTCTTCTCCCAAGTAACAAGTGATAGGACAAAAGGAAACAGACCAAAGTTGCGCCAAGGGAGGTTTAGATTGGGTATTATGAAACATTTCTTCACCAAAAGGGTTGTCAAGCATTGGAACAGGCTGCCCAGGGAAGTGGTTGAGTCACCATCCCTGGAGGTATTTAAAAGACGGGCAGATGTGATGCTGAGGGACATGGTTTAGTGGTGGTTTTGTCAGTGTTAGTTTTATGGTTGGACTCGATGATTTTAAAGGTCTCTTCCAACCTGCGTGATTCTATGATTTTACAAATGCTTTGTCTGAGTTACCAATAAGTATGATAATGAAGATGTCTGTTCCAGCAGGATGACTAAAGAGAATGAAGATATGGAAACAAATCTTGCAAGCAAGCCAAAATCTGCGTGTACTCACAGATATGTTAGTAGACACAGGGGAAAGGCACAAGTAACCACGATAGGACTCTGAAAAATCTAAAGGCTAAAATTGCTAGTTCAGCTCTACATCTTCCTAATGAAGTCAGGCACAGGGAGATAGCAACTGGAGAACAGTAGACATAGGACCTTTATTTCAGAAGGGGGGTGGGGAGGAAGGATCCAAGAAGCCATGGAATCTTACTTGCATGCAAGGATTTACAACAGATCTTAAACCAAAGGATAAGAGAAGACATGGAGCTGAAAAGAAAATAGGATAAAGATAGACTGTGCTAGTCTAACTTGACAGACCTTTTTAAAAGTACACTTCTAGGCAAAAAAAAAAAAAAAAAAAAAACCCAAACAAAAACCAGAAGAGGTACTTATCTACTTGCGAAGCATTTGATACAATGCCACGTAGAATTAACTCATTAATGGAAGAAAACGCTGGAGGCATTAAAAAGGTGGAGAAACAGCTAGCAACAAATAGTGCTGAAAAGCACTATCTATAGGAAAGAACTTTTGTTCCTCACAGGTTGGTCCTAATATTTTCACTAAAGACTTTAGTACAAAGAAGCAGGGAGTCCGGATGAAAACGTGCAGAAAACATGAGTTTCAGAGGCACTGTCAACACCAACAAGACTTGAGATAGTAAGAAAAAGACACTTGAACAAGCTGAGAATCACTGTGATGAAATCCTTCCCATTCATGCAACCTCACTAAGGTCACACAGAAACAGCAGCAGGTGCTGGGGACATAAGCCCTCATTGCTGTCAGTGAGCTTCTCAGCAAGAAGCACAGTTGTTTTTGCCACAAATAACTAACTTCAGCATTTACCCCCTACAAGTTCATACCCATTGCTTTGAAAAGCATGTCTGTAGATGCACAGGTGCTGCCAGTAGGACTGACGAGAAGATCTGGGCAGGTAACTGAAGGAAAAAGACCATGGAAGATAAATACTGAAGAAATGCTGAAGGCAGCAAGCATATAGCAAGCGTGTCTCCATTCATACTACCGTAAAATGAAGGTTTCATTTCCCAGTTATTTATATGGTTACAAAACAAAGCTACAGTTTACAGCTGGAGACTTTCAGAGTGATTCAAACTATGTAAAAGAATCCAGCAAAATAATTTCAGGAGCTGTCTGATGATTTAAGCCAACTGAAGTGCCATACACTTCATTAAAATTACCTTCACAGGATCTGGAACTATTTTAGGAGGCAGTGGAGTCTTTTAGTGAGTAAAACATCCTGCTTTTTTATTTCCCCCCCAAAGGTTTATTTCCACAAAGCATTTTGAGTTAAATATATGCCTTTCTCCTGTTTCAGATTAAATAATAAAGCACATTTATTAAAGGAGGGGGAAAAAAGCCTTGGAGTGAGGGGTGGTATCAGAAGAGGCCTTTTTCCAACTGTCAACATTTTGAAGCTGAGTAATAACGCAGCCTTGGGGTTGCCATGGGAACGTGTTTCATTTCCTAGGTGACAGCGATTGTATGTCGTCACCAGTGAACCGCACCAACTCTGGAAATATGTCAAGTTTCCTTCAGACATCGGCATCCCAAGACTTCCTGCTCCCACCCCAGGCACGTGCACAGCTGAGCTCGGGCCGGTGCCTCCAGCCTGACGTGGCCCCCCTGGGACCCAGCCACTCTTCCTCTCCTGGGAAGGACAGCCTGGCTTGGCTAGGGCAGGGGTAGGCTCCTAGACATCTTGAAGAACCTAATAAAGAGCAACACCCCCCTCTCCCCTTGGTAGTCTCTTCCATTGCCTAACTGACCTCCTGTCGGCGCGGTTTCATTGTCACTTGAGCATGGCTTCAATTTCCAACCCTTTGGCCCTTGATAAGCCCCATCAGCAGGGCCTCTCAGTATTAAAAAACCCATGAAGCCTTGTGTCATGCTAGTAATGGGCACATTATTTAAATCAACTATTTCTGAATAACCTTTACTAATAATCAACCTCTAAAAATACCCATAGAGCTCAAAGACTTGCTACACTAAGATGTTTTTTCAACCTGAAGCCTTTGGTTAATGACTGAAGACCCCTCTTTGCAGCACATATGTTCCCCAACACAACTTCAATGCCACCAGCTGCACAGTATGACCAGCAGGATTCACTTGCCTGTGAACACTAGGGAAGGCAAATAAAGTAGAATAACTTCTCCGTAACAGCTCTTCAGTGCTCATACACTAGTCCAAAATAAGCAACTCTGATTCTGTAATAATTATGCTGCTCTGGAAGTCGAGTGATTATTTTATTCTGGGATAATTACTCCATTTCCAAAGTGAAATAATTGTTATAGAATAAAATCATTTTTATTTTGGAATATTTCATCCACATGTGGGAGTTATTCTGGAACAGCTAAATTATACCCTAATAGCTAGCAGAGAACAGTCCTGCCAATCAATTTTCCTCATACAGGCGAATCCTTAAACTGTGTGCTACTGGAAGGAACAGTGCAGAAGATCTTGTTACACAACTAGAGACCCCTACTGTTTAGCTTCAAGAAGAATGTGTGTTCACTTACAAGAACTATGGCCAATAGTTCCCCTAAATCATCTATACAGAAGTCCCTAAATGAAATCACAAGTACATCAAAGAATTTCAAAAGCATAGTCCAAGTATTACTGCTGGTAGACATACCTCATCACGGGATATAAAAATATTATCCATGCCATTGAATGCCTTCTCCTCTATACTCATATGGTCAGAAATTGCTGCCAAGCATGGTCCTGATCTATACCACAAAAAGCCCTGCCTGCAGAGGTAAACGTTGGTAGAGGTATGTACCAGCTGTACCAGCACTTGATTTCTGAAGGTACCGGGGGCATACCCTGGACTGTGCAGCTATTGTGCTATCTGTTCTAGGGTAACTAGCTTAGAAGTAAAATTTAAAACCTTTTACTTGAAAATACATTCAGAATCTCTTTCGACTTTGCCCACTGTTTTCTAACATATCCCACTCTCAGGCGACTAAGAAGGGAGTTCAATGCTAGCACCATTTTTAGACTGCAAAATTTTATAATTGGGCATTAAGCTAGGCAAAGAAGTCAGGAGGCTCAAAAGTTTAGGTTCCCACAGCAACAGTAATTCAGCCACATTTAAGATATATAGCAGAGCATAAATTAACAGTTATTGAAAATGCTGCATATGTGCAATGTGGCCATGTTAACATTGCTATGGGAACCTTAACTTTTGAATAGATAAGCATTCTACCAAAATAAAAAACATACAAAAGAAATAATCATTACAGATTTTGCTGGAAAAGACTACAGCCAATTCCTCATCTGCAATCTGTTGATGCAGAGCATAAGGACGCTAAAGCCTCAGAAATCCAAAGAGGTGAAAAAATCGTCTCTAAGAACACTGGGTGCCAAAGCCATAACCATGCCTGACACTGATGCTGTACTTTAAGTTTGAATTTACAGTCAAACAGTGTGCAAAGTTATTCCAGAAATTACAACAGAGAAAAAAAGAGAAGCCCATGTACAGCTATCACCATTCCCTCTTTTCCTCTCAGATTTTTCATACATTAAATACTTTGGAAGAACAGACTGTAAATTTGCTACTGGCTTTAGTCTTTTCCAGTGCATTTCAATTTAGAAAAAAAAAAAAAAAGAAAAAAAATCAAGCTGTGCTCTAGTATACATTTATTTAGTAGCAGCAAGTCTGGATTGTCTCTCACCTATTATTCTAACTAAACCCAAAGGGTTCATTTCAAAAAAAGTTTGATTTAAGCAAGTCTTTGGGGATGGAAGTTTTCATATTTTTAAATTAATCTAGTGATAGTTGGGCTGCTACAAGGCTTTACTACTCTAGTGGACTGGATGCTGCTTCAGAGTAAAAAAGCAGCATTCTGCTCCTGGTTCTACTGCTCCATCCGATTCTGTGCTGTGTGATCTTGGGCAAGCCAGGCTTACTTCTCTATGCTTCAGTTCCTTGAGTTGTGAAGCAGGAATAATGACATTCACTTCCTTTCTATGCACAGGTCCAGTGCTTTAACTAAATGAGTTTTCTCCCCTGTTTAAAACAACAATGAAACCTCCAAGGCAGTCTTTTTACAGTATTTGAATGGAATTCCAGCATCATCTAAAATAATGGCTCTGCAAAGAATTCTGCCAACTTGCCACCTATGGAAAGAAAAACAAATCAAAGCTCCTTTCTGCCACTCCACCCTTTTGTTGCTGTGTGGCATATATGGTTAGTCCCATCCAAAATCCTGTTGAACAAGTTTCTTCCCCAGAGTGACTACAAGATCACCAAATATTTTGAACCAACAAACAGGTCAAGTTCCAGAGTCCTGGAACTGCACAGGCAAGATAAACAGCGTTCTCTCATTCAAGTCAGTGCAACAAGTTTTCTCTCCAATAAGCTGGCATGCACGCCTGGAATTGTACTGACATCAGCAGGATTTCCTTGCTCGTAGGAAAAGCAGGATATTGGCTCCAAAACAAGCCACACAGTTCAAAGAGAACCTAATCTAAATTATTTGAGGTGACCCTGATTTCTTGGCATTTATAACACAGACTTTATGAAGATTACGTGGCCATGTCACTTGAACATGTTTTCTGTGTATCATCAAGATTTTCACTCGGGCCATAAACTTGAGTTTCCCTAAAGTGATTTAGAAAAAAGAAAATATGCTAACACTGGTCAGAATAGTGCTGCCTTTTACAAAGACAAAGATACACACATCCCTCACTAGTAAATGGGTGCCAGACCAACAGAAAATTTTGCCCTGTACATGCATGACTGAGAAACCTCATGAAGTTCAACAAGGGCAAGGGTAGGGTACTGCACTTGGGGAGGAATAACCCCATGCACCAGTACAGGTTAGGAGCTGACCTGCTGGAAAGCAGCTCTGTGGAAAGGGACCTGGGAGTCCTGGCGGAAAACAGGATGACCATAAGCCACCAATGTGCCCTTGTGGCCAAGAAGGCCAACGGCATCCTGGGGTGCATCAAGAGGTGTGTGGCAAGCAGGTCGAGGGAGGTTATCCTCCCCCTTTACTCTGCCCTGGTGAGGCTGCAGCTGGATTACTGTGTCCAGTTCTGGGCTCCCCAGTTCAAGAAGGACAAGGAACTGCTGGAGAGGGTACAGCAGAGGGCTACAAAGATGATTAGGGGACTGGAACATCTTTCTGATGAGGAAAGGCTGAGGGACTTGGGTCTTTTTAGTCTGGAGAAGAGAAGGCTGAGGGGGGATCTCATCAATGCCTATAAATACTTAAAGGGAGGGTGCCGGGAGGATGGCACCAGTCTTTTTGCAGTAGTGCCCAGTGATAGGACAAGAGGCAATGGGCACAAACTTGAACATAGGAAGTTCCATCCGAACATGAGGAGGAACTTCTTTACTTTGAGGGTGGCAGAGCACTGGAGCAGGCTGCCCAGAGAGGTGGTGGAGTCTCCGACTCTAGAGACATTCAAAACCTGCCTGGATGCCATACTGTGCAACCTGCTCTAGGTGACCCTGCTCTGGCAGAGGGGTTGGACTAGATTATCTCCAGAGGTCCCTTCCAACGCCTGTGATTCTGTGAGTTTCTCACAGCAAACAGACACTGTATTATTTGGTCAAAGTGAAAGAGTTTATACTCCTTTATACCCAAAACACTGATTCCTTACGTTCTTCCTCCAAACCCTCCAGTCAGAGTACTGTATTTTCTAGACTGGAAGAAACAAGCCTGTTACAAATGGAGCCTGTGAAACACAAAGTTTAGGTGGAAGAATTGTATTTTCAGATCATACTTATGAGACTGCCTAAGAAGATGATAAAGCATGGATTTATTTGAAGCGCTTGGTATTTCAAGATGTTTGCAGTTACCCTTCAGCAAATTGCAAAGTGCTTTGATAACCAGCTGCCTTCTGTATTTAGTCATCCCTCATAAATGGTAACCTGCACATATTTCAACCTCCATACCACTGTGTCCAGTACCCTGAAACCACTCTTTCACTCTAGCCAGCACCTTCACTGTCTCTGCTTGCCTTGACCCCAGCCCAGCCTCACAGCATGAAGGACATATTTTTCTGGACAGCCTCCGTTGCTGCCCAATTCCCTTCTGACAGCTCCATTCCTAACTGCTCCTCCTACATGACTAACCCCAACGTCCTCAGAAGCTGCACTGTTCCATCCCAGTTCTTTTCCTTCAGAGGTTACGTCAGCTGTGATGTTCGCGAGAAAAAAAGGCATCACGTTTGCTAGTGAAGCTGGTAAATAACTTAAATTACCTTTAAGTTAAGATCTACTGATGAACAAACGGTAACTTAAGTGAACTTTTTCAGGCATGCAGGTGGTAAATTTTTGAACAAACGCCTCCCCACCTCATGAAGTTAACTCTGATGTATTTGGAACATCTCTAGACTTACAGTCTCACATTTATGACAGGCAGGAATTATTTAGCTTGGTTTTTTGGGACAGCAATGGGAGTCATCAACAAAGATCCTTCTATGTACTTTGTGTCTATATGACAATACCCATCAATTTGTCACAATTTCATCACTCTGCCTACAGAAGCCTCTTTTGTTGTTCCAGTGTGTTTTCATCTATTACCTGCCCTCCTGATCTCCACTACCACTCCCTTCTCAGAGGCATCTTCTGATCCCAGGATATATAAAGCACTTGTCTCTGCTGTCTGACATACTCTGGAAAGTGTAGAGGACCAAAACAATCCTACTAGTCCACAAGTTCCCTATTCACCTCAGCACCCAATGCCGGTATGATTTACACTTGGTTTAAAAAAAAAAAAAAGATAATTCAAGATTATGTAGTAAATCTCATCCAGATTCCAGCACTAATCCAGCACCAACCTCTGTCCTATACATAACATTGTGACTTCTGGTAAAAATGACTTCCTATTAGCTCTCGCTACCTCAAATAACCACCATATAGCATTCAAATGTTTAAAATAGACAGACAACATCAATTTTTTCTCCTACCCTTAATTTTCTTTTTCCTTTCAACCCTCTCCCTTGCTAAATGCAAGCTAAAAATAGTGCATGATTTTTTCAAGCTATTCTCCCTCTCAATGGCATAACATAGTAAGGACTAGAGCACTGTTAGTGAGTGAGTCAGATTATATACACAAACATAGTGCTTCCTGGCTATATGCAGATATGTTTCATTTATAACCTGATGTCTTGTCTAAAAGCTACACATCCTGTATGCAAACCATTATGCTAATTTATTTTATTGAATATCCAAATTCATCACACTAAAGCGTTAGTAAAAAAAGTTTATGAAATGTCAATGAGATTAAGCTCTGCCTAGATGTTTCTGTTTAGATAGTACTAAGTGCACAATGATACATACCTTAATATACATCAGTTCTAATGAACATCGGCAAACTGGAAACATCTGCATTATCACTTTATAGGTGACTTAGTGCAGGTTTGGTTCCCTTCGTGTCTCATTCCATATTGCTTCTTAGTGCTCCTGCCATAATAGCATATTGTTGTTCTAAAAAACTTTAGAGAAGATAGCAAGGATTGCCCAAAGTTCAGGTAAAGTTTCCATTCTGCGTATCATTTAACTGTATGCCTCTTCTATCGTTGAGATGTTGAACCTTCTTTTTCTTTTGTTGTCAATGCCAAAGATGGCAAACACAGAAGTCACGTTTCTTTGCCTCCTGATCTACTTTTGTAATCAGCCAGCCACAAATTCCAAAGTGCAGTGTACAACTGGGAACAATCCCTGAAGGCTTTTAACTTACTCAGACTTTCAGACAGAGAGAATGACCAAGACATTCAGAGTAGCCTCATTAATGTCTGGTATCCAAATCTCTTCTCTTCCCAAGCTCTAAAGAAGTAAATGAAAGGGAACGCTAGAAATTTTCTGAAGACCTGAAGTTATCCACAGTCTGGCTGTTACATGACCCAAGTCTCAGAAAAAGCTTACAAAATATGTAGGAACAAACTAATGACAGATTTTGGTTGAAGAGTTAAATTATTTTTTATGTCATTCAAGATGCTTTCTGCCACCTAAAAGTTATGCCATGTTTCTCGCGCATACCATCCCAAGAACAAAATTTGTCTTCCCATCTTCCTTTACTATTGTGTTTGGTGCTTATAACTGTAAAAGAGTAATAAATAAAGAGGACATGCATAAAACCACACAACTCAAAAGATGATACACCACCCCTGACCAAAGTCAGTCCTAAAATCTGCTACAAACCAGGTCATGGCAGTTTGGCAGCATACCATTAAATTTATTAAAATCGACTTCCACTTTAAAATGAACTATGTTGACTACCATATCTCAGACAGCTAGGCCTGCAGGCCTGTATCTGTTACACATCTACGTGATGAGAAAAGGACCAGAAAGAAACTTCAGATATGACTTTGCTCTCTACATTATTAAATCTTATGCCATTTCTACTGTTATTGAAGCCCTGAAGACAGTCCATTTTTCCTTGTGTGATAACCTAACCCTTCTCTGTATTTACAGCAGTTCTCAAATTTCTGCCATCATCCAATTTCATCATTACTCCCAATTTTTGTGCCTGAAGTCAATATCAAAACATTACATGCAGGAAGCCCAAGACCAGTCCTCAAGGAATTCCACTAGTAGATCCTCACTCAGCAAGCCTGGTGCTTCCTTCTTCATCTCTGCCTGCCACCCTCTGGACTTTACTTAGATCCTTATGTATCATATAGTACCTGTTTCTTCTCGTTTCCTTCTGTTTAACTGAAAGTTCTCTATGTGGTACTGTACTAAAAATTCAACTTTACTGCCTTTGGAGACAGCAGCAATATTTTCCTCTCCATTTAGTGTGTTTAGATATCCATCTAGCCACAGAAGGGGACAGCTATCAAGTGGGTGAGCAGATGGGGGAAAAGCATCTTCAAACAAGGTAACCAGCCAAATGCCACTTGCTAATGACAGCTCCCACCTTCTTCCCACTCTTACCAAACCTGCTCTTCCTGTCCTATATGGTGCAGCAGCTCTCAGTAAACAAGAGGTGCAATGTATTATCATTTCCCACCTCTCCTCCCCCAAAAACACAGAACCCAAACCGGCAAAGCAGCAGAGAGTCAAGTCTTGTCCCTGCTCAGTATGAAATGACACCAGCTCCAGGCAAGGTTCAGTTAGCAGCAGAAAGACAGCACTAATAAAGCAAAAACATCTAACCAAAAAAGAGCTGATCCTGCTCAAGCTGTCAGTAAACAGGGGCTTACTTTCAGCTCTTTGGGCACAAGGCAGGATCAAGCCCCCAGATGGCCATGTGAAAACAGTTAGACAGTTATTTTTAATTATTTACCCATTCTAATCCTGTTCATTAAAAACATTTTAAGGATTAGAATATATGACATTGACCTAGCCATGAAGTACAACACCAGTACGTTGCCCATTACAGTTATATTTTCACTGCCAATGTCACTTTCAGAATCCTTTTATTTTATGAAATGTTTGGGAGATTTTACCAAGCCAAAAGAGAATTTTCCACATCCACCCTGTATAAGTGATTGCTTGTAGTAAGGATAAGCAGCTCTACCTTGCATAACTTTCCACAAAATAAACAAAGGTCTCAAAACATCAGTTTTGTAAGAGGTTTTTGTTACAAATTGAAAACAGAAGACTACTGGCTAAACACACATAATACAAAGACAAACCCACCCACCTTACAGGGATATTTCCATATGTTTGTTTATTACTTGGAGTGTGAAGGCATCCCTCTTCCGATTACGCTGAAGTAACAATCACAGACTCCAAGCAAGCAGGCAGCATTGCTCAAAAAATTATTCTAAATCTGTCCAGTAGAGGGCAGTGACACACACACACAGTGTAAAGTTGAATTTGAAATGCACGCTTGTAAAAATAAAATAAAATAAAATAAAATAAATGCTTTAGAACTACAAGGATATTTTTAAATTACTTTATCTAGAATATTTATCTTCAAGGGCATATAGATTACTGTCCCCCACTCTAACGCTTCAAAGGACTTCAAAACTCAAAATTATACATTAAAAATCTTTCTGATGTTTTTGCAAAACTGACCGCTATCTATTACAGCAATAGGACAGCCTTTCATAAAAGAAGAATGTACCTTTATTTCACATTTGACTGCAGGATGAATGCCAAAAGTGTTTTTGTCCCTTCGGAAACACATATTTTAGTTGCTAAAAGCCTTCACTTTTTGTTTAAAATTGGTCCAGAAGGATATTGTTAAAGCACTTTCTTCCTGCCACACACCCATCTACTTGCAAAGAATGCTTACAGCCATTAAATAAGATATCATGTTTACATGGAAAGCTGATGCTGCAGTCCGACTGTTTCTTTTACGGTTCTCAGAGATTTGTACCCTTTTTTTTTTCCCCCCCCAACTACACTTAGAAACAATTAAAAACTTCTTCAGGGGTCTGCAGCACATTCCCCTGACTTGAAGGTACAAGGTGGTCAGGGGCTGAAGCAGTGACAGGCACTGAAGCCCTGCCAGCTCCTCACAGACCCTAATAGAGAGGTAGGACTGCGAGCAGTGTCCAGCACCCCTATTTCTTCAAGGATAGGAGGAGCCCCACTAGAGAAAATAGACACAAATGTGATGGACACAAGATACACACTCTTCACACAAGCCACCACAAGAAGTGGCTGGTTACGTCTGGTTGTGACAAATGCTGTCACCGTGGGTTATTGAGGCTCTTAAAACTTTCTACTGCAGAGCTTGGTATGAGCTCAGGTCACTTTCCAAGGCTTCCTACCTCCCAACTGCAGAAATGGGGAAAAACCAGCTGTGACATATACCCTGCTAGCAGGCATGAAAATGAGAAGCTGCTCACAAGTAACAGCACATTTTCTGATTTTTTTATTTTTT
>VYXH01011432.1:538329-554547 GCA_013397275.1 Burhinus bistriatus | reverse complement strand
CCTTTTTTTTTTTTTTTTTTTGTTTGTGGGGGGGGGGGGGGGGGGGGGGCAGGGTGTTTGTGGGGTTTGGTTTGATTTTTTTTCATATGGCATTGATTGGTTCATGTTAACATCTGAAGTTTTTTCCAGGGTATCCAACTCACTTGGCTGAACATGGTAGTTGCTAGAACAGCTGGTCAGGACTCAATTTGGTACAAAAACTCTGCAATACGCTCCCCTCTTGGAGGGAGGAACAAGCCTCCCAAAGCCCAAGTGCACTGGCTGCCGCCAGAGTTCACAGGCAGCTGGCAAGAAGCCTCAAACTCCTGATATCAAGATGTTGATCTCATGATCTACTGGTTTCCTAGCAGCTGCCACAGCTGGAAGTGCAAGGGAGTCCCCCAGCCTGGAGAAGCATCTATGGAACAGCTGCCCAGTCTGCAGAGTGTGGAGGCCCTAGAGCCTGCAGCACAGACAGCAAGCCAGCAAGAAACATGGGTTTCAGTGAAAGCTCATCAAAGCAGAAACACTTCTAGCACAGCCTTACACTTTATATGGTTTGGATTTTACTGTGCAGAAGGGACATTTTAGAAGATCCACAACTTGCTTTAATTCACACCTCACGGAATGACTGCTGCAGTTTGTATGGTGACCCCTCACTGCTCTGGTTACATTCACCTCACATTTTTTACATTTTCTTCATCATGAAGACACCTCAAAGGTGTTTTGTTTTTTAATCAAAACAGATGCTTGAAGAACTTGATCACAGTTTCAGAGAAGCACAGATATGACTACCTACATATGCCAACTGGTTTAAAGCCTTGGGTACAGTCCGTGTACAAAGCACCAGTGAAATTTATCAATTGACAGAAGAATTATCTTACTGTTAAAAAAATAATTAATATTAAAAAATTAAATTACTTTTTATAATTCTTTAAAAGAACATTACTTTTAAATAAATTCAAACTCCCTGAAGAATTTACTTTACATGTTCTCAGAAAAGAAACAACCAATACTACATATTTATTCTGTTTTTTCATAAGTTAGATGTTGACCAAATCTATTTTAAGGGAAAAATAGTTTATTGGGTGGGGGTGGGTTTGGCTGGGTTTTTTGTTTTGTTTTTTACTATTGTACTTTCTCTATATATATATTTATGGATCCATTGCAATAAGAGGTATTAAAATCTTCCCACAACAGAGATCTTAATGTGATTTAGCTATCAGAATGCTAGTTAAGTATAATCAATAACCTACCTCTTGAAGGAGGGAAACACCCCATTGTAATGAAATTATGCAACCTTCACTATTGTAGGCTTACCTTATGAGGAAAGCAGAGTAACCAGCTATATCTAGAAAGGATATATCTAGAAACAGCATATGATCATCATCCAACTTGAATCAATTCGTACCTCTCAACATAGAGGGCTTCTGTAAGCTTGACTCAAGGAAATCCCTTCAAATTAGGCAAAGCAAACATTTCACGCCTGTACACAAAAGCACCTGCACCTTTTGCTCATGGGTTTGAATCCTTTTTTGTTAGATGCTATGGAAACACCAAACAACAGATGAAGCTCCTACCGCAAAGAGCTTTTGGCAAACTATTAAGACAAAAAACCCCAGCAAATAAAATATGTCCTCTGTGATACACAGGACCTTGTCAGATGGCACCAATTAGCATGAGCCATGACAGCTAGGCTACATTCACCAGGTAAGAATTAAGGTACAGCGTGCTGCGAACCACAGTCAGCATGCAGAAACTATGTAGGAGGAATTTCAAAACATGTAGGTTACTCATGTAAGATGGCACAGGACAAAGCTCAAGTGTGCCTGTGTGGAAACCTGACAAATACAGAGAAAGAGTCTGACCCAACACACTCTTACAGCACCGGAGGTTCTGCATCAGGAAGGCAGAAAGCCACGGAAGGCCCTGCAGGGCAGTTCCAGTACTTTTACTTAATCCTGGTGGAAAAAGTCAAAGCCACCAGCTAGAAAAGCTATCTTGTGTTACATGAATGGGAGTTTTTTTGAATGTGGTACAATCATTCTCCTACACTGCCAGGAGAGAGCAGTCTCCATGAGATACCCGTATACTGTCCTCGGGTCCAGCAACAATCATTTTCCCCTGCTCAAAACCCCAGTGAACCATCTCTTCAAGCAAGGTATTTCCTGCTATAACTAACACACCCCAAAATAAGTTTTCCATACATTCTAGTGGAGCCATTTATTTTCCCATTGGGCAGCAACATGCTAATGTAACTTCCCTCAAAAAGTGAACTTCAGCTAAACCTCACTCACAAAGTAATTTCTCACCTCTTGGCGGCAAGCATACAGCCTGGGTGAGTCCTGATCCTTATCTCAGGGTGAGACCTGGGCATGCATCCCCTCCCCTTTGGTTCCCCAAGGAAATGAACTCAGGAATGCAAGCATGTAAGGAGCCACAGCAGGACGCATCCTCAGTGTGGGCAATTAGAAGGCTCATCACATACCTGACCCATAGCCTAGATGTGACCACGTTGACACTGTTTTGAAGATGATGAAAATACAGCTTTGCAGGACATAAACGATACAGATACCACTAAGGCAGGTAGTCTTTACGCATGCTAGCAAGTGAGCAGGCATACAGGTACTATTTTGCCTTACAGCCTCAGGAAGCTGAGTCATGTTGTATGAAACGCACGGCTTTAGGGAAGGCGAGAGATCCTCCAATTTCTAGCCAGTTTGAAAGGAGTCAATCTCACCCAGTACTAACCAGCTGAGACTGAAGAGAACCTAAGTAAAGAAACTGTCTCCCCCTTCTGAAATTTGTTGCCTGGGTCATGAGCATCCTTTTAACACTGTTCTGGCTTAGCAAGGTCTGCCAAGAGCCCCAGGCAGTGGCTGGTGCAAAACATTGTTTCTGGGGCTGATTTTAGCCCTTTAAGACAGGTTCACAGATCCACTGAGCAAGGTAAAAGATCCAGGTTGCTTAGAAGAGTAGAATCAGCCCTTTTACTCCTCCCTGCCACTTGTTTTATCCCAACTTTGAGTATGAGATGCTGGATAGTGTTGCAATGAAGATCCATAGACATCGAGGTCCCCTCTTTGGAACAAGACAGAACATGGAAATACGTTCATCTGGACCTTCAGTTTAAAGCATGATACTTGTCTAACTCCACATTCAAGTATTTAAAGCTTAGCTCTGGAAATAACCTGCTAGCCTTAGCCATTAATGTCTAAAGAACCTATTCAACTGCTTCTCTTTTTATACCCTACTAAAGCTGAATCAACAAGATTGCAGAGGTATGTCTGAGATCAGAGTAACTGCAGAGCTGAATTTAGCCCAGTAGCATTTTTGTTTAAAGGAAAAGCACAGAATGGAGAAATACTGTACTTATAAGTGGGTTTTGGACTGCATGAAGGACAAACTCATTAGGCTGAAAAGCAGTATTTCTATCTATATCTAGTAAATGTATGGATAGCATCTTAACCAGTTCATCTGGAGGTTCCTTTAGTAACTATTGTTTTCTAAAGAGACTTGTTTTAAAGGCCTTATTGCTGTATAGAAAAAAGGAGCATAGCAATTGAAATATAAGGAAACACATGAAATGAGACATGTCTAAATGTCATATTTGCACCAATTCACAGAATTATTTCTCATTTCTTGCAACACATTTTAAATAAGAAAACATAATCCCTGCACCTGCCTCCTCTCCCCAAAGGGAGCAAACAAAAATAATTTTAAAAGATGAGATGAAGGTGCTAAATGTAGTTCATAGGATCATAATAATTCAGGTCGGAGGGATCTCTGGAGGCCTTTAGTTCAACCTTTTGCTCAAAGCAGGGTCAACTAAGATCAGACCAGATTGCTCAGGGCTTTATCAGTTGGGTCTTGAAAACCTCCAAGGATGGAAGTTGAACAACCTCTCTGGGCAACCTGCCTCACTTGCTTGACTGTCATCAGAGTGAAAAAGCTTTTTCTTATAGCAAATCTAAACCTCTCGTTTCAACTTACACCCATTGTCTCTTGTCCTGCCATGCACTACTGTGAAGAGCCTCACTGCACCTTTTCAATAACCTCCTCTAGAAATTTTGGGGGCTGCCATTAGGTCCACCTGAAGTCACCTCTTCTCCAGGCTGAAGAAGTCCAAGTCCTTCAGCCTCTCCTCACCAGTCAAGTGCTCCAGCCCCAGCCATCTTGGTGGTCCTCCTCTAAACTCACTAAGATTTAGCAATGTCTTTCATGTATTTGGGGATCCAAAACTGGACGCAGTACTCCAGGGGCAGCCTAACAATTGCTGAGGAGAAGGGGATAACCACATCCGTCTACCTATGTGCCATACTTCTGTTAATATAGCCCAAGATGCTGTTGGCCACCTCCTTCACTGCCGGGACCATCAGGTTCTTTCTGAAAAGCTGTTTCACGGCCTGTACTGTTCCTAGGCTAGGTTTCTTCCCAGGTGCAGGACTCTATTTGTCCTTGCTGAATTTCATAAAGCTCCTCTTGACGCATCCCTCCAGCCTGTCCAGGTCCCTCAGAGGTAGCTCTGCCCTTAAGTGTATTGACTGGTTCCCCCCAGTTCGGTGTCATCTGCAAACTATGCACAAGCCCTCCATCACCTCCTTCAGGTCACTGTCAAAGATGTTCATTGAGAGGTCCCAGCATAGACCCCCTGTAGCACTTGGTTCAAGCAGACACATTATTGAGAACATCTCCATCTGGTACATCCAAACTCTGAACATTTAATAAGCAGGCAGGATTCCAGGGCTTAAGATTACAAATATAGCAGCATATCCAAATCTAACATTTAATCTAGTCATAGAAATCAGCTTTTAGGGTTGTATTTATGTGACCTAACTTTAGCATTAAGGCTAGTCGCCATAGGCTTCCTTTATTGTCCGCAGAGAGGAAAAAAAAAAAAAAATCAGTACAAGCTGGGAACCAACTGGTTAGACTGGTTAGCAGCTCTGCAAAAAGGACTTCAATATCACAGGGTGTTGACAAACTGGAGAAAGTACAGCAGTGGAGCACTAAATGACTAAGACTGTCACTTAAGAATCTGGAGCTACTAGGAGATATACAAGGAGAGGCTAAAGGAACTGGGTTAGCTTTCTCTTCTTCAAGCTAACCTAAGAGCCAATTGCTGAATTGAACTAGCTAAAGGTGAGTTCTAGAGAAGGCATCAAGAGAGTTGTCTCAAAGATCCGCAGCAAAAGGACAATAGTCACAAATTGAGATGCCTAAAATTCTGATCAGACATAAGGAAAAAATTAATCAAAGTACAAGTAGTTCAGCACTGAAAAAAGTGCCCAGAGAAGCTGCGAACTCTCCATCCTTGGACATTTTCAAAACTCAACTGGATATGCCCTGAGCAATCTTATCTAACTGGGAAGTTAGCCCAGATTTGAGCAGAAGGTTGGACCAGTGACTTCAAGAGGGCCCTGCTAGTCTAAATTTTTCTATGATTCTATGAGAAAGGCCCCTTCACTGGGTGACTCATCTTGTCTTAAAATAGGTGTCTAAAATAGATTAGATGAATCACCATCTGGTGGTGCCTGTATCTCACTGAATATATTCTCCGCTGAATACAAAGGCAACCTAAGCTGACCGGGTACGACTAGATGTCTTAAAGTGAGACATCTGTAAAACGGAAAAGATGAGAATCACCATTAGTGACTTGTGCCCCTAAATGATAAAGATCTTGCCTTGTTTATATATTATACTTTCAGGCATAAAGCACTTTCTTAATAGGCAATGTCTTAATTGTGGGAGAAGGTGGAAAAGACCCTCATATAACACCTAAAATTTAAAAATGAGAATAACTTAGAATTTGATCTACACAGTTAACTTAGATAGTTTTTTGTCGTATGAGCACTTCCCTTCATAATGCAGTGGCTACAGTTTTATGATCGGATATACAGACTATAATATGTAGCAGCTTTGTCTTTAAAGACAGCTGGCTAATTAGAAGCTGATAGGATGTTTTTCCTAGCATGAGGATACTTCTATTTTGACAGCCTTATATATTAAGGCCATAGTAGATAAAGGAGAAATGAGTTTAAATGTTCAGGTCATCTGAAAAAAAAAAAAAAAAAAAAAATAANGATAGGATGTTTTTCCTAGCATGAGGATACTTCTATTTTGACAGCCTTATATATTAAGGCCATAGTAGATAAAGGAGAAATGAGTTTAAATGTTCAGGTCATCTGAAAAAAAAAAAAAAAAAAATTATGGACTGTAAATGCTTTAAGAACATGGTTTAGAGCTGTCTGAAATTTTCATTGCAAAAAAACCCCACATATTTGAAATGAATGGGTAGAAACAGTTGAAGTTCTGGGCATTTTTTTGGTCCTTAGAAACAGTCTTTAGCTAGAAAACATTCCTCTCTTCCTTTTAACCTGGAAGGAAAGAAAAAGGGAGGTAGATAAAAAAAGAAAAATCAAGTATTTTTTCAGCCCTCCACATCAGCAGAACAATTCTGGGTTTTTTAATCTGAAAAAATGAAGTGAAATTAAAAGTATTAAAGTAATTTTAAAAGTCAACTTAAGTTTTCCCCTTCACTTTACCCAGCTCTTTTCTCTCATGCTCTGCAACAAGATTATATTAGACCCCTGGACCCTACTCATGTGAATTTAATCACAAAATATAAAACAGCAACTATTTATTTAGGCTGTTAAGTGTTTTGTTACAAAGGAAGAAGGGTCAGAGAGCATATAGTGGGATATAACACACTTACTGAGGTCAACATTCATATTATTTATTAACTTTGGTTTATAATTTCTTTGGTTTTCCTTCAAAAGGGTTTTTACTTTTAATAGATATACTTGATGAATGCCTTTGGGTTTATATACAGCAGTTTGAAATGACAAAGCTTCCGAAGAACGCTGAAACTTTTTAAAGGGATTTATGTGTTGAGAAAGCAACTTAGGCATTCAACTCACAACAGTGAAACCTAGAAACCCAGCCTTACCTCTTTTCTTGATTAAGAGGCCATAGCAACCTATATCTGTGACTCAAAAACATACTTGGATGCCTTCGGTCTGTGGTCATGTTTACAGTACTGTCAAGCATTCACATCTAGGGATCCATTTTCTGAAAACCTTGGAGTCAGCTGAGAGACTAGGGTAGCTCACACCTTCATCAGCAGACTCCATTAGCACACATGGCAGGGAGCGGGTGGGCAAAACTTCCCTGTTCACCCTGCCCTTCCTTTGGAGAAGGAAACCAGGATGAGCATATCAGGCTCTAGCTTTCCAACGACAACATCAAAATAATTGTCTTTAGGCAACCCATATGATGAATCTGATGTAAAGGCTCTAGTTTTCTATCTAGGCTCTGCACTGATCCTGAACTTTTACCGCAAAAAAGCCTTCTTGAGTCAAGCTCTTCAGTTGAGATAAACATCAGTACATAATCAACAGTTATATTTTCCTTTTTAATACTGAAACCTTATCAGAGCAGCAAAAATAAGTCAGTTTCTGTGACAGTGAGGCAGACATTTCCTCAGGGCGAGGTATACAGATACAGGATAAACAAATACTCATGGTTTTGGAAAAAAGCAAAAACTAACCATCCAATTAATAGTTTTTTTTACACCCAAAGCAATGTCCCATTGCAACAGACAACTAATTCCTCTAGACTTTTCAACTTCTACAAGACCGCACTATGCTCAAGCCTCAGTTGGCGCTCTCAGCACAAGAGGATACAGTGGAGAAGAGGAGATGAGCAAATGCAATTAGATGTCCTGTGGCAACCACAGGTAGCAATAGGGGACTTTTGGAGGTAAGTTTTGAAAGACACCTATGTGATCGCTGTAAGAACTGGGATACTGTAGTTACGGTATATAAAGAATATAAAGAGGAGATAACAGTTTGTAGAGAAAGCAGTTATCAGAAGAACTAATAAGCACTTGATAGCATAGAGAAATGCAAGCTAAGCATAAGAAACGTTAGTGTATGTAGTGCAGAATTCATTCTCAAAAGACAGTAAAGTACTTTTGATACATGCGGCATATCTGTAACCACAGTACACATTTATAATCTATAACAAGATTCTAACTACCAGGTATTTGAGAACCCAGGAGCCATAGTATAGCCTTCCATTAAGGAAAAGGAAGTTCAACACATACTATACTTCTATACTTAACTATGACTTTCATAAAAAACTTAGAGACACAAACTTTTCAAGTGCATATTTACTTTGCATCAAAATTCTCAAGAAAAAGACATTCTTGAATTTACAAAAGCAAGCCTACACCCTACAGAAGCCAAAAAATAAACACACAGGGACACCTATATGCAGGGTCAAGTATTCATTAAAAGTGTTACATTATCAATCGTGTCTTTCACATTAGCATCCCAAAGGTTTCAATTCATATATGGCTTCCCCATCAATGGATGCACCTACATGCTCCAACTTACAATTGATTTTTAATTTTTACCCCAAACATAAAAAAAACCACTCCACATAACATAATAAAAACATGAATTATTCCTTTCCAGGATAAGTTACATCAGTGCAGCCTTCTTGTCAGATCTACCACAGCAAAACAAGATGCTTATTTAACAAAATGGACTCCTATAGAGGCTTAAGGGGAAACAGCAAAATCCTAGTCAACAGCATGTGTACGTGCGTATTTTGCTACATAGGATGAAAATTCAGCTTGGAATTAATGATCAAGGCAACAGAGTTAAGAGGATCCAAACCTGAAACCTGTTCACAAGTCAGTTTTATATTCAGACAGATAACTGCAGTGAGGTTCTGCAAGACACGCATTCAGCTTTGTCCAGCACTCCTCTTTTCCAAAGAGCTTACTGCAGGACAAAAAAGAATATCATTTGCTCCCCATCTGACAGCCTGCCAGCACTTCTGAATTAGCTATTAACCTTATTAATAAAGTAAAAAGTTAAACAGACTTCAGTTTTGCCAGAACAAACCCAGAGGGAAAGAGAAGGTATTCATCGTGGAAAGGTTGAAGGATATTTTGGAGAACCATGACAATGCTTATAGGGAAGACCCATGTGTTAAAAGCTTCTACAGAATATTATCCTCACTCTAAAGCCTGTTAGATTAATTTAAAAGAAAGGCCATAAAAAAAATATTTTCTACTAAACAATTAATGTTGTCAAATAATGTCTATAGAACTGTATTGGTTACACATCTAAAAGTCAGTGTAACTTTTTCCTAAGGGAAACGACATTTTTTCCTATGTATACTAAGAAGTTCCCCTCTCCATGTTCCAGAGATTCTCCCAAAGCCAGCTTCCCTTTTGTTAACGAGATAGCCAGCATCCAGCTGTTTGGTTCGTCGGACAGAGGAGAGGAAGTTCCCTGGCTGCAAAGAATGACCCAAAATTAGAGCACAACCACGGAAAACTATGGTTGGAGGGGAGGCGAAGAACAGGAGAAGCAAGTAACTTCTGCTATGTATGCTTTGTTTGGCAGCAGAAACAAAGATGGGCTTTGTTGGGCGTGCCAGTACATGAGCAAATACATTCTAAAAAGATGATCCTGGTTTCACCATGCAGCTGACAGTCTATGAAACTCTCTCACAGGTCCTCCTACCAGCCCTGCCTGCTGGAAGGTCATTCCACGCATTCCTGAGCAAGAGAAAAGTAGAGTGGAAGGACACAGAGACAACTGACAAGCATGCTTCCACGCGAGTAACGGTCCCAAGCCAAGCACTGCCTCTCAAGGCAACCTATTTGGTATTTTAGAAGCCAGCCTCTCTCTGTAACTACTTCCCCGTCACAGCAGTGGAACATACCCAAAGACAAGTGCTCATGCCTTGTTGGGACTTGGCCATCACTAAGAAAGAGCATGTCCTAAGTATCTTTCAGTTGTACGTTTCTGGGACAATGATAATCTGAATCAGAACTTAATAAAACTGTTATTAGGTTCAAAAACAGACTACACTGAGTAAGGAGAAAAGCTGATCCTATAGAAGTCTATGACAAAACCACCAAACCCAAGATTTTACTTTTGACTGTTGTTTCAGAGCCACCATTGGAACTGTTAAATTTCAGCTATGCAAGTATGAAAACTTTATTCTTTTACAATTAACACAGACCAATGCACACATGCTTAATCTCAGTAAGTACCAGTCTTTACTCCAGAGGTGTTCTGTTGACTGATTGTAAAACAGGAAATTATTCAGTACGAACAAAAATATTTCAGGGTCTGGGTTTTATTTTAAAGCATTAAGATTTCTATATTGACACATCCCAAATACTGTCAGATCCAGAGGGCCGTGCTGCCATCCAGCGTGACCTGGGCAGGCTGGAGTGCTGGGCAGAGAAGAACCTAATGAGGTTCAATGAGAGCAAGTGTAGGGTCCTGCACCTGGGGAGGAAGAACGCTAGGCACCAATATAGGTTAGGGGTGGACCTGCTGGAGAGCAGTTCTGAGGAGAAGGATCTGGGGGTCCTGGTAGATAGGAAATTATCCATGAGCCAGCAATGTGCCCTTGTCACCAGGAAGGCTAATGGAATCCTGGGCTGCACAGGGAAGAGTGTGGCCAGTAGGTCGAGGGAGGTCATTCTCCCCCTCTACTCGGCACTGATGAGGCCACAACTGGAATACTGCATCCAGTTCTGGGCTCCCCAGCTCAAGCGGGACAGGGAACTTTTGGAGAGAGTCCAGCGTGGGGCAACAAAGATGACTAGGGGATTGGAGCACCTTCCTTATCAGGAAAGGCTGAGAGAGCTGGGACTCTTTAGCCTGGAGAAGAGAAGGCTGAGGGGAGACCTTATTCTTGCTTCTAAGTATCTAAAGGGTGAGTTGAAGGAGGATGGAGCCGGACTCTTTTCAGTGGTTCCCAGTGACAGGACATAAGAAAAAACTTCTTTATGGTGAGGGTGACCGAGCACTGGAACAGGCTGCCCAGGGAGGTTGTGGAGTCCCCTTCTCTGGAGATTTTCAAGACCCGCCTGGATGCAGTCCTGAGTAACGTGCTCTAGGCATTCCTGCATCAGCAGGGGAGTTGGACTAGATGATCTCTAGAGGTCCCTTCTAACTCTGAAAATTCCGTGATTCCGTGACCTTACTTTTCTTTTGAACTGGGAACTATGAAATATTGCTTCCTATGCAAGAACGTGCGTAACACTCTTGGTTTTAAAAGAAGTTTGGCCATGCTTTTCCTATAACGAGGACAGATCAAGAACTGCACAGGCAAGCTCTTTGAATTTTGAATGAGTTGTAGTCTTACGAATATCCTCAAGCATGTTCAGGCAGTCAGATTTAATCCCACATTCTGGGGAAAATATTTTTTTCCTGTATTGTTTCTAGTACTTTGTGCTGACAGCTCTCATGCTTTATTATATTTTGTGTCTTACCCTGAAATGCCATCCTATTTTACATGACTGAAGTTTTGAAAGCTCTAATTGATTCATTGTAACTACAGTTAAAATCATCATGTGTTATGTTATTCTATTAAAAGTCCCTGATCCCCTCAAGGAGGAAAAAAAAAATAAAAAAAATCTGTTAGCCATAATTGTGAAAAAAGAAGAGGAGGAGAGGAGGTGTATATGAAACTGCATTTTGTCTAGCTTAGCTATTCAAAAGTTTTTCCATCATAATCTCACAGATCAATAGAAAATCCAGTTTAGGACTTCATTGTAACTTCTAATGGCTAAACATTAGCAAGATCCCAGTACCTGCTTTCCAGCGGGGACAGTTTGTGACAGAACTTGAAATCAAAGTCATCATTGTTTTACTTCAGAAAATTTTACTAGTCCTGATTGTGACAAAAAGAATTGGCTCAATTTGAAAGTGAAAACATTTGTTTTATCAAGCTTTGGAACATAAAAGTGATGGAGAACCTCATTTATCAGACGTATGAAAAATAGGTAACACTATTGAGCAATAGCTAAGTAAATACAACTGCCATTTATCAAAAACACTCAGACAGAAAGACCAGCTGCAATCGAGGAAGGCATTTCAGAATGTAAAAAAATATTTTGAGTCAAAAGAACTTCAGTTTTCTCCTTAGATGTTTTTAAATAAGGATAAATAAGGATAGGGCTACAAAGATGATTAGGGGACTGGAACATCTTTATGAAAGGCTGAGGGACTTGGGTCTTTTTAGTCTGGAGAAGAGAAGGCTGAGGGGGGATCTCATCAATGCCTATAAATACTTAAAGGGAGGGTGCCGAGAGGATGGCACCAGTCTTTTTTCAGTGGTGCCCAGTGATGGGACAAGAGGTAATGGGCACAAACTTGAATATAGGAAGTTCCATCTAAACGTGAGGAGGAACTTCTTTACTTTGAGGGTGGCAGAGCACTGGAACAGGCTGCCCAGAGAGGTCGTGGAGTCTCTGACTCTGGAGACATTCAAAACTTGCCTGGACGCTGTCCTGTGCAACCTGCTCTAGGTGACCCTGCTCTGGCAGGGGGGTTGGACTAGATGATCTCCAGAGGTCCCTTCCAACCCCTGTGATTCTGTGATTTATAGGCAAAAAGAAAAAGAGCCACCAGATTTTCAAAACCAGGGTAAAGACCAATCTGCATAAAGTCCAACTGCGTATTGACATTCATGACCGCAGCCTGTAAGCACTACTGACATATAAATAATAAAACACTGAAAGCACCTGCAAGGCACAGACTCAAGAGAGCAAAATGGAAACAGAACCATTCAATAAAAGCTCTGATCATTTTCAGACCAAGTCCCTGCTGTCCCACCCAAACTTTGCAGAAATTCAGATTTATGCCAGAACTTTAGCATATCTTCAGATACATGAAGTGGCGCAATGCTACAGCAGAGAGTCCCAGAGTAACTGGGATAAAACCTTTAGGTTTTAAAAATTCATTCTTAAAAACTTAGACAATAGAAACTTGCATACTTTCTAATGGGAGAAGGGAGACAAGTCAGACCCCTACAAGGCATCAATCTTCTAACAGAAAATACTATAAACGTTACTCAAACAAGGTATCCCTTAACTCTCGCAGGCCACATGCCACTAATCACAACATAGTAACTAAACACAACCAGAAAGACTGTAAGCCAGAGGAAAGAAACAATGAAAAGGTACAAAACAATCTAAAATTTTCTACTAGTGATGACACAATGAACTGCAAAAAGAGAGAAAGAAGACAGAGAACCAGTTTATCCCTATCAGTTAGGTTTCGCTTTCCGATACCATGGATGCACGTAGAATAATTTAGCAATTAAGGGTCAAAGTAACTTCACACAGAAGAGTACAGCTCTTTGACTCCTGTCATGTTCTAAGAAGGCTTGCAGTATATGACAAGTACACACTACAAATTCACACGGATATATGGAAACATCATTGTGCCAGATTCACATGGGCTCTCAACTGCTTTAAAGCTTGGGGGTTGAATCATCTCAAAAACTCTGGGTAAAAGTCTTCTTTAGCATTGATATAAGATGTTAAACACAAGCAAGCCTGAGGTTGCTCAGCTCAGCCTGTGGGTTTCAGCTGAACTTTCAGGCAAGCTGAAGCCTAGGCTAGAACATGTAACAAAACAAGCAAGCATCTCGGGCAATAAGTAGCCCCAGGTTTCTTAGGCACCACTTGACAAAGCAGCTTTTCGTAGTAACAGACACTAAGTGCATTCCAAAACCCTAAAGAAAGTATATGTATAATCATATAAATTCCATGAACTCTATGAAATAATCCTGAAGTGTTTATACGCAAGCTGTAAAAGGAACAGGATGTGTACAGTGGAACAGCTTAACATTTCATTAGATATTTCAGGACTTTTTCAAGACAATTGGCAAAAGTTGCAGTGCATGTTTCAGCCACTCCTACCCTTCAACACATAAATAACAGTTTCTGCAATATACATATTCCTTCCCAAATATTTTAAAACAAGCAAGCAGGGTCTGATTCAAAGCCCATTGAAGACATCAGTAAGAGTTCTCCATTAAATTCATTTAAAAAAAAAAAAAAAACCACCTGCACAGATGAATTTCAGCACCCATCAAAGTCAAAGCAAAAAAAAAAAAAAACAAAAAACTTCCATCATGCTTTGGAGATTGCACCTTTTGAGTCTAGGGAGGCAGGAAGAAGCCAGTTGCTATGAGAGAGATGGCTAATAGCAAGTCAGTTTTGAGAGCAATAAACAAGAATCTCCTTCACTTCCTAGCTAAAAATGGAAGATTAAAATCAGTTTGAAACCATTTATAATCTCAGCACTCCTTTCACTCTTTCATCAATTAAAACAGACATTGTGCCACTGTAATTGCGATTGAATTCACATGCTTCCAACTAATATATGAATGCTTTCTGCGCATGTGGGGTTACCTTCTATGGTGACTTACAACACAACAGCAGACAGCACTTCTAAAATCAGGTTGGGTTTGGGAGCACAACCAAAACGCCCCCACCCACTCTGTAATGGCCAACTCTGATCACCTGCACCTTCTGCCAAGAAGCCAGATGCTTCTCCGTCTACATGAAGATAAAAATGTTACCAGAGGGACAGTGAGAAAGCATCGGTTAGGGGAAGACGAAGAGAAGGAAGACAGTAGCGTGTCTCCCACTCACTTTTCAAATAGGACTCTGAAGACAGAAGGTTCACTGGGACCTCGTGGTAGACCTGTAACAAAATTGTACAACAAATGCTGAATGCCTCAACAAATAAGCAATACCAAGCACTCATGTCCAGTCTACTTTGTTCCCATTGCAAGTGATATGATAGGATAGAACAAAAAGGCAGAAATGTTTTAGTAAAGATGTAATTTTTAGGGCAGAAACATCTTGAGGAAATCATTGCCATGCAATAGCACCAAAACCAGCGATTGTTTCTTTAATGAACCTTTTCTTTTTTGCAATTCCCTCTCCCCTCCCCCACCAACACAAACCAACTCAACAAGCTTATTCCCCACGCAGTTGCACTGAGGTCATCAAGAGTTTAGTATCAATCAAAATTACTAAACACGAACAATGGGAATATTTACCCAAACCAGACAGGGGCAGTCGTTCTGCTCCAGAGTACAAATCAATCTCCTAGGACAGGTGTCGGGAGTACCTCTCTAATTCTGTTTCCCCACATAAGAACCTCTTGCCTGTTCTTTGGGAGCATCCAAGACCACTTGAGACTGCAGGGTTACATTGGCTGTCCAGCAGCAACTCTTTCATCCCTGAATAATCAAGGCCCTTCCTCCTACCTCTCAACTGCAATACAATTTTTTCAGTAGCTGACTGCTCCTGGCAGCGTGCAAGGGCACTCCTGCGGCACGGAGTGGAAGTTACAGACCCCCCGTGGGACTTGTCCATAGCACCCAACTCCAACTTGGCAGTTTCCTACTGAACAGTTTTCCTTCCTTAGCAGGATAAAGCTGATGGGGGAACAGTATGACTGCGGCACAATGCATTATTCTAAGGTGTCAGACTATCTAATAAGTTAAAAAAAGAATACCCTAACTTCATGCTCAACACCTCTCTCTCTGGCTGTTCTTGGCCTGCTATTTTTATATATATTAGAATAAAAAAGTTTACAATGTGTTCAGTAAGCTGAGAGCCAAAGTGAGGCCATCCTTAAAAAATGTTCAGTTTCCTACTCCCAACGAACTGCTTCTAGACTAATGTCTGCAACTAGACTCTTACTACTAGGATGGAGTTTTAATTTTTCATAGATTTCTTGTTTGTTGCAGTGAGCTCGGATTGTAGAGGAGCAAATTCATCAAGGGCTGCCCTATAATAAGAAAACAACAACAAGAGCAACAACAAAATACAACCCAAACCAGAGGAAAAAAACAGAACAATTTCTGAAGGACAGGGTGTGTTATACCTAGAAGAATTTAGGGACTGCATAGAAGATTTCCCAGAATGAGTTCAATATGCTGACCATGAATGAGAAGAAAGAACACAGCAGGTCTGAAAAGGATGATAAAGCACACAAGAAAGACCAGAGCAAAATAGAATAACATCAAACTGGTTTTGCTAAGACATACTCTCAGTTTGTCCAAATTTGATATATTTGCTTTTGCTCTTCTAAAGTATTCTGACTGAACCGCACAGCTGTGAGGCTGTTGTAAGGCTTTGGTACAATCCTGATCATTCTCAACAGCGATTTTTAAGCCATAGCAGTATGGGCCAAATGTTGATTTTTATTTATTCATTAAGTAATCTAGCTATATTAAGTACTACTATGCAAGGCTATACTTTATAACATGACTGGCAAATCTTGGATAGAACTAAAATTTCCTGACAGATTGTCAGCAATATCAGATTCTTACCCATTGTGCCCAATAAATGCACACTTTTGACCATTTTCTTATCGTTAAAAAAAAAAAAAA
>VYXH01011432.1:519292-538290 GCA_013397275.1 Burhinus bistriatus | reverse complement strand
TTTTTTTTATGTTAAAAAAAAAAAAAAAAAAAAAATCAGTCCATAAAAAACAGTAAGAGAGTTCAGGAAGTGCATTTCAATGTGATTACAATACTTTTTGGGTAAATTAAGTCACAGCCTTTGGCCATAACATGACCCGAAGTATGTTGTAATGGTCCACAAATTAAGTGCCTTCTATATGTTATGACTTAGGTATGTACTGCAAAACTTGGCTTCATCATACTTCAAAATCAGATGAGAAATTTTTATGTCCTATGACAGAATGCTTTATTAAAAATAATGAGGTTTCAAGAACTTATAATATTAGCAGGAAAGAACATTTCAGCAGGGAAATACATCTTTGCAGCATTTATAGTTTTACAGTGAGGCAAGTTACATCAACTTTTTAAAAAAAAAAAAAAAAAAAAATCATGAAAACTTACCAGCCTACACAAATATGTTCAGGTCCTCTCTTACTATAACATCAACATGAGAACCCCCCTTGTGTACTCACATATACCAGCTAGACAAGTTCTCTCACACACACATCCTTTGACACAAACACTCCTGCCTCTGCATGCTTGCACACAAACACTGCGCTCACATGTTAAGCTTCTCGCACATAATCCATCCTCCAAGCTCTGGCACTCTCTCACACAAACACAGACGTGCTTCATACCTTCTCCTCCATTAGAAAACCATGTGAACCATCTGTCACTATTTAATCTCCTAACCCAAGTCAGCCAAATATGCCCCATCTCAGCCCCAGACACCCCAGTCAGTCTTTCTAGCAATACACTCCTCACAAATAGACCATTATTTTTGCTAGCCCGTACCTAACATTAATTTGTTTTCCACCCCATCTCTTCTCCTTTCACTGCCATATGCCCCGTAGAAGGAGGATCTATATTGCTGCTCTTTCCAGCAGTCAGGCCACAAGCAGTCCACTGCTGTACACAGCATAGCCAGGGCCAAGAGGCATTTTGCAATGTGCAGCGTACCACAAACTAGCTACTGAGATCAGTGCATACCACAGGTTTCCCTCTTTGTTAATAACTTCACATTTCACTATTCTTTGATTGATGACTGTTTGGGCAAATGGGCACAAAGAAAGAATCTTTTTTTAAAAATCTACTAATCGTAGGAACAAAAGAAAGAGACCTACACTTCAAAACCTTGACTGACTATCCATTTATTTCATAGGTAAAAAAGGAAGAAGGGACAATTTTAATGTTTGGGGCAAACCCCTCAAAACGTAGCCTCAGGACAGATGAGCCTAAAACAGACCCAAAAGCTTTGGTTCCAGTGTGTAAAAGATACGCCAGCCAAAACATAGAAGAAGAAAAGAAAGACCGCTTTGTTGTTAGGGTTCTCAAAAGTGCTGCTGAAGGCAGCATGCTGGACTTTGAAGGAGCAGGATCAAAAGCAAGGCTTAAGTACTTTTGGCATTTCAGGGAATGTTACAGTACGTCCCCAACCAGTGCAGAAGGTTGCTATTACTCACAAGAGTGTTTAAACTCTATGAAAGAACTCTCCCAGTTAAATGCCACTTTAAACCACTTCTCTTTCTCTCCTCAGATGCAGAACAGAAGTCCACATCTACCCTTTGTACCAGAGAGATCCCTCAGTACCACTTGTGGTGATACTGCCACACAGGAGCTTACACCAGTCTGAAGAATTCAAGAAAATGCCTACCTGGAGACGGAACCAGAACATAAACCTCAGCATCTCAAATACTGAAAAGTCTCCAAATTCAGGATTAAACCACAGACTTTCTGCTTAGCATAAAGTGGACCAAACCCACATAGAAAGGTTTAGGTTGGAAGGGACCTTAAAGATCATCTAGTTCCAACCCCCCTGCCATGGGCAAGGACACCTCCCACTAGACCAGGTTACTCAAAGCCCCATCCAACCTGGCCTTGAACAGCTCCAGGGACGGGGCTCCCACAACTCCCCTGGGCAACCTGTTCCAGTGCCCCACCACCCTCAGAGTGAAGAATTTCTTCCCGAGATCTAATCTAAATCTACCTGATTAAGTTGGTGTGCACTTTAAGAAAGGCTTAGATATAGTCAGAATCTAGCTTTACCTAAATATTAATTTTATTATCTTTTTTTTTGTTTTGATCTGCAAAGTCCTTGAAGGAGGAACTGTTACATGACTTCTGTTTGTACAGCACTTGCGATAATGGCAGCTACCAGGGCTGTGACTTACAGCAAAGTCTATGGGGTCCCAAGAAGATTTGGGAAAGGCATCCACCTCCCTCTTTTGGGAAATGGAGCCACAGTTGGGGATCTCTGCAGGCAACTCAGTCATTTTATTAAGGACTGAAAGAAAAATAGCCCACTGGGGAAATTGTCATTCAAAAGTCTGGGAACCATACATTTCCAGCAGGACTAGCAAGCAGCCTTTAGACATTACTGCAAAACAAGGAGCTTTTAGGCAAGCAAAAATCTCAAGAAGTGTAAGAGTGCTCTGCAGATCAGACTTTGCTGAAAGCAAAGCTCCTAGAACCAACTGCCTGTCTTCAGTACATATAGCAAGTGCTATATGCAGTGCCATGAGCAGACTCCAGGATAGAGAAGCCTGTCTGCTTTATGACCACCTGACCTCAGTGAAATTGGAGATCCCATTTCTTCCTTGATATCAAGCTTCTTTTCATATTTCACACCACACAGCACCTCTCACCTAACTGTAGCTGGTATCTGTGCCCTAGTAGAAACTAAATTGAGGCAGAAAACCTGTGCAGGTAACAAGAACTGTTAAAACTATTAGTGAAAAAAATCATATGAGGACTGTTAGCAAAGGAAAGAAATATCATTCCATGATACTCTAGTTGAGGACACTCTAGCTGGGACTTTTTTATTTAGTTATTGTAATAAACATTGATTTTGAATTGTGCACAAGCCTGAAAGGAAAAAGATCTTCAAGAGGAGCTTCACCATAGAAAGCTATCAGCAAACTAAAGATGGCTGGACCATGGCCAATCCCCAAATCTTGTCCTACCACTTCATTACTAGCAATGTCCCAAAAGCTTCCATTGACAAACTGTGTACATTTCCAACACAACAGACCAGGATGGAACTATTTCAATGGAGCAGATTGCTACAGGTGGAAAGATCATTTGTGAAGGCTGCTAAGAGAGTGTGCTCTTTGGCTTCGGCCAATTACAGGCAAGCAGGCTATACTGTTAGCAAGAAGCAGGGAAAACGTTTGCCTTTTATAAATTTCCTAAAAACTCTGCTCTCATCTTTTTTGTTGCTGTTGTTGTTGCCCTCCTACCTAGCACTTGAGTGTTCAGTGAGCCGGACAGGAAACACCAGGTAACATTTCTTATGCTGTCTTTGGTGTCTTCTTAGGATATAAGAAAGACCTAAATAACATAAGTTGAGATAACATAAGCTAAGAAGCATCTGGTCTTTCCATTTCCAATGCTGTCCTGCCATGAACCACTGACAGAATGGTTCTCTTTGATCCCTACGTACATATGAAAACATGAAGCGAACAAAATCAATACAGGCCACCTCTTTTCTCAAAGCAACCACTGCTCAGTGCTTTAACTAGTGATAGCCCTCCTCCAGCAGATCCTAGTGCTGGGAGATAGTTCCAGTAAACACAACAGGAGACATGTCTCAAATGTCCATTTTATTTAAAAACAAACAATCCTGCCCCCCCAAAATCCCTCCCTTCCCTTCCACCCCAAGGCGATCCAAAGGATTTTCCAAGGCAAAGGGGTTGTTTATACTAGCTGCCTGTCACTTAGACAAGAAGCGGGAGAAGTCAGTAACCTTGATATAAAACATCTGTTCAAGCTACCCTAAGATAAATGATCCACTATTGGAGGAAAAAAACCTCCTCAGACAAGGAAAAAAAAAGTTTGGGAAAACTCAAAAACCAGGCTTTCAAACAGTTGTTGAACTTCAGAGTAATGTGAAGGTACAACTGTCAAAATAGAGAAATGGCCACTTGCAACTCCTACTAAAGAAAGAAGCCCACTCACAATAAAGATAATCCGGATAATTCGCTTCCTGTGGTGAAAGGATCTCACAACACACGTAAGGTGTTTGAAATGTGAAACTTCCATGAAAAGACAACAGAAGACATTTGAATGCTGTAAAATTTTATTACAGAAAAACATGTTCAGCAAACATTTTAAAAATTTATTACACACTATATTCAAAAGTGAGTATTTCTTTCAGTATCTGTTGCTTAGTCTCATGCCAGATTCAGTTCGATCACCTTAAACATCACATCAGGACTATTCATAGGAGGACCCTCACCAGCTCAAGCAAGGGTGAGAACAGTGGATGAATGTTCATCCCAATCTCCCTTTCCCAAGCAGCATCAATTTGTTGCTCTACAGTGGTTAAGCAGACCCCGGTTGTCCTGGCCAGTGCAATACCTCTAACTAATGATTTTCCCTATGTAAGGATGTGACTTAATGTCATGTACCATATTCTGTGCCATGTCAGCAAGGACAACATTCATTACAGAAATAGAATTCTATTCCTACCTATGTTCAAGTTCAAAGTATTGCACTTAATTTAGATTTGGAAAACAAAGCTAAATACCAATATAATATCTAAAATTACCGATTTTAAATCAGTTCTGGTATGCTGGTAGAAGTAATTTTCTTAGAGAAGAAAAGAAAAGAAAAAAATTCTACAGATTCCTGCAACCAAAAATATCTCTTCTGGCACATAGAGAAGTTCTGGCCTGCAGTTAATCAATACCAATAGTCAAGCAGAGGAATTCTGGGGTAAGACAAAAAAGGGCACAAGCAGCTTTTCCACAGAGAGGTTTCAGACATAGCAAGTATAGCACATCGGTTTTGTTATTACTAAATATATGTATCACTCCACTCTTGTAACCATTTCCCCCATTCTTTCAGTACATCCTTGAACTCAGTTACTAAGTATCACCTGCTCCACCTGGATAATTCAGCTAGCTTTTTTGGAGTAGGTGCTTCCCATCTTCTGCTACCTGATAGACTCCTAAGTTTAAGTTATTTTAAAATACAAATGCCCAAATGCAACAAACCAGTATAAGAAATAGCAGAATCCAGTCTGCAGAATGAGACAGAGATAACATCAAAACTCATCTCTTTTTCCTTCTTCAGGCCCTAACCCCACTCCTTACCAGGTCTCGGATCTGACTAGATGGTGATCATTAATGCTCTAGAAAGCAAGTTCTGAGCAGAGCAGGTAGATTTAGAAAGAGGACAAGGAAGGAGATGAGTTTTTTTCAGGATCAAAGAGCAGAATAAAGCAAAGTGAACAAAGATGGGTACAAGTACAACAACATGTAGGCAGCACAAAGAGACATTTGGGTTTGTTCAGCCTTGCCTTGTCTTTGTGCTCTTCAGTGACTAGCAAATTGTGAGAGAGAATATCTGCTTTTACCAATCTCACCGAGCCAATGAAACAACTGAAGTTCATACCTTCTGACCTCAGCTGAAGGCCTGGTCATGATAGCATAAGACCCATCATGTCTGGTCATACAATTTAAATAAAAATAAATGAAGCCTTGTGAGACAAAACTTGACAGTTAAAGCACAAAAAGCTACTTACAAAAAAACAAAACAAACAAACAAACAAACCCCAACAACAAAAAACACAAAAAAAACCCACAAGCCTAACCTGGCATTAATATTGTAATACCATTACAAATATTAAAACCTTATGCAGGATTTAGCAATAACTTTTGGAGTTTTACAAATGCCATACTCCAGACATATTCCATCTCTAATAACCTTCAGGACCACAGCTGTACAGTTCAACAGCATTTCTAACAGCACCAGCATGCCATTCCCTTTCATGCAAGGATATAAGGTAGATGAGGAGTTACTTAATGTCTCATATTATTTTCTAATAAAATGAGAAAAGTTAAGAGAACTAAAAGTTACTGAAAAGCAGAGCTGTGCCAGCAGTTTCCAGTGATGACCTGACATGATTTTTCCTCCAACTGACATCCAAGTAGTTATGGAGTTTATAGTCCAGCCCAGCACTCATCTCAAAATGAACTTTCTGTACCATGTGGTACTCCAGAGACATCTGGAGGATGGAAGAAAATGGTTAAGAAAAATCATTAGCTTATACATTATCACAGCACTTATTTAGGTTTTCTAAATTAAGCATAAACAATTGGAGAGGAGGAAAGCACAGTGTCCTGCAAGAGAATTTGGAGAATCCAACATGAAACACCAGACATATGGTGAAGGGAGCTGTAAAACGAAGTCACAGCATTCCCTGTTTGGAATCTTTTCCTGGATTTCCATTCGCAATAAATCTGTCTAAAATCTTTATTGTGTCTTTATTGTAAGGAAGCAAATACAACTTGTGTTCCAAGAGCCATACTGAAACCTCTCCCCACTTTACCTAGCACCACAACCAGTAGCAACAAGCTCCACTGGTCAAACAAAACTCTATTATACAGTAAAGTTGTACTATTATAGCCTTCGCAGTGTCCTCCTCCTCAGTAACACTTACCCAAGCCCATTATCTTTCATAAATTCCCCTGCATGACACCAAAAAAACCCCAACCCACCAACCAAAAAATCAGTAAACCACTCTCCCTGATGACCCAGGTGAGTTGTTTCCTTTCCACTAGATTTAGTGGGCAGCAGAAAATAAACAAAAAACCCCAATCATCCCAAAACAATACTCCCTCATGGTAAACAAAAGTTCTCTAAATACCCCCACAGCAAGGTGTTTGAATGAGTGAATGACCTTTTCTTTCCTCCTCTTTTTTTTTTTTTTTTGTAAGAGAGAGACTTTTAACAGCAGAATAAAATACTAAGAACGTGGTTTCTTTTAAAGAAAAGCATTTTCAAACAGATAAAAGAAAGGATGATCAAACAGTAATTTCTATATGTCTAATATTATTACTTTCAAAAATAGTGACTTTTGGGTTTAATAAAAGGAGACGGGATATTAAACTCAGTGAAGAAGACACCCTCAAATGGTAACATAGTGCAAAGGACCACCTTTACCATACTAGAATGAACCATGAGCATTTCACAGTTTAATTTGTATAAACTAACTGGTGTCATTCAGCCAACTCACGACAAGCCTGCAAAGACTTGAACAATCTATATGTATCTGGAAACAGAAGTCATTGCATCAAAGGTCACAAAATGCCATGTAAGACACTATGTGGTTTGCCACGACCATGAACATAGCACAACAAGGCAAGACATTTTTTCTGAGCTTTTTTGGCTTAGAAGTCTTGAAGCAAAACATTCCGGCCAAATCCTGATTAAGTTTGTTTGACTGGATATTTTTCTCTCACCTGCATGCCCCATTCCATCCTGCCGTTTGAACAGCAACGTTATCGCAGAGCACAGATGCAGCTATCACAGAGATGGGCATTTCTGAGGAAAAGTGAAATAGTATCAGGAAACTGTAAATAAAGGAGAAGGTAGGAGCAAGCAGACAGAACGCCCTTGCCCATCCTTCCTGCTCTCCTTGCAGGCCTACCAGAAAACACTCTCTGCCTTGTTTGCTGCTTCCCTTCTGTCAATCTCATGGTTGTCTTCACAGGACTTCTGTGAGGTAAAGAAAGACACTGCACAAAACTCACTTGCTGGAGTACTAAGACAGAGAAGAGATGAGTAAATAGAGAAAGATAAAGAAGCAATAGTTGAATGACTTCAAACAAACAAAAAAACCCATAAAAGGAGCAATTTAAAAAATACGGCCCTGTACGTGTGTGCCAGATTTATTAGACTACAGGCTCTTTGGAGCAGGGACCATGCAAGACAAGGTGCTTATTCAGTGCTCAAGTACAAGCTTGCAATCAGCTGAGGCTGCCTTTGGACATGACCTCATTGTAAAAACATTACCCTCGATCACAGTGGTCCTTGAAAACTGCCTCCTGGCTAGTTGATCCTTATTACAGATTTCACAGTAGCTATTAGGTATATTTGCATCTGTGTCTTTAAAAAAATGAGAGAGATACCTGGGGAGTTGCGGTGGGAGAAGTAAAAAAGCACGTCTGAACAGATGATCTTTACAGTCCCCCCCCGCCTGCTGCTAGAAGCTTCCCACTCAGCTTCTGCTCCTATTTGTTCATCTTTCTCTGGCAAGAACTACTCTTAACTGTGTTAATTTTCCTTTTTGTGGGTTAATGTTGGGTAACGCGCTTGCAATTGCCCACAACTAATAGATTTCCAGTGATTGACTTTACTGCACTCCTGGCAGTAAGTAGGGCATATTTCTTGAACCAGGGTCATTTTAAGGGATTCCAGAAAGAACCTTCAGACATTTCATGGCTTCGTTTAAACAGCTACTTTCTTGGTTCCATGCAGGATTTTGAGCAGGAGGATTCCATGCAGGATTTTGAGCAGGAGGACAGTATCTTCAAAGGGAGGTCACTATCCCCTAGAATATTAAGTGAGAACCATTTCGAGAGTTTGAACAAAGCATGAAGCATGACCTTTTTTCATTTATTTATTTAAGGCTAAACTTGGCAGATATGAAAATATCCAACTGTAGTTAGACAGCCATGATCTCAGCCTCTGGCTGTGCAAAGACATCTTAAATCTGTAGGTTCTGTGCAGATCCAGGGGATTTTTGCCAAAATGTTTCCTGAATAAAATTAAATATTCCTTTATGTTAAGCTTTACATTTTTTTCTTCCTCCTTCCTTCATAGCCTATTATAATCCCAAATTAGAAATATATAATGCTTTAGGATTAGTGGTGCTTATCCTGCAGTTTCCCAGCCGAAAATTATATCATTTTTCAAAGACTTAAAAAAAAAGGTTAAGTGTCACACATCACCTGCCTTTAAACACCAGCAAGGCACAGCCTGTTCCTAATTACTCTCCATTTACCTGGGAGTGATACAGGGAGAAGGTGAGAAGACATAGTCCTACCAAGCAAAATCTCAGGAGCACCCAAGGCCTGGGTTGCAGTTGCAGAATGAATGGCATCTGTCAAAAGCATCCTGTAAGAAGCTGCATACCAGAAGCCACTTGCATCATTAGCTGCAAAGGCCTAGATAAAGGATTATCTAGATTTTTTGGCCCTTCAAAACCCAATAAAAACGTTGTATGCAGCATATATATGTGTATATATATAACTACATTGATCTCTTCCCAGTGTTAATCCACCCCCTCCTTGGACTTAGCAGCTTTCATATCTTCATGAAAATCCTTTCCAAAGCAGCATGTGCAGCATTAGCAGAGGTGTACATTTAGGTTTTTTCACAAGTAGTAACTACCACCAGTCAGGACTGTGGCTTTGTATTTTACAGAGTAGAGAGGAAAAGATGACTACCTGTAGCTTTCTCCCTACCTACGCAGACTAACTGCAGTGGGTCTCTCCTTCCTCGAGATGTGGCAGAGGGAGGTCTGTGGTTAGGTCACAATTGTCTTCCTGTGTAGTTTTAAATCTGTGGAGCTGTATGCTGCCATTGTTGATGTGGCAACTCTAGGCCTTTCATCTAGTCAAATGCTCGTGTCTCACGTGCACCTTCAAGTCCCTGCCTAAATCTCAGCATGTGGTTCTTGCATACGGCCCTGAAATCCCAAGTATTTTAACACTTCCTTATGCTAAGGTAAGCACATACAGTTTGAAACATACCAGGCTATGCAAGTCAAAGGACAAGTGGTATAACAAGGACCAACATTCAAATAGGACCTTCTGCAGAAAAGTATCTGGATCTTAAGAATTAGCCAGTTTCAGGCACCATGACCAGAACCCAATGCAACCCACATGATTTGCCTCAAACCCCTACATGGGCCACAGCACCGTCTCCTGGAATCAGAAGTTCCATTGCAAGAAAATTCTGCAGTTCCTCACATACTGTAAAGAGAACAAAACAAAAAATCCACCAACATCCCCAAAACACTGAAGGCAAGGGCCTTGAGTTAACCAATGCAAAAAATTGACCTGCGCAACATTTCTTGCGTTTCCAAGAATATACTGAGCTTCTTAAAAAGCAAGACCTTCCTGACCCTGAGGAAGAGCGGCAGAGCAGAAAGAATGGTCTACAGCTCCCTCCACACAACTGAGGACATTCTTCATGCCCTGCAAGCATGTTCGACTGTTAGCTACCACTGCCCAGACAAGCCACGATGTGACTCTGTGAGCCCTTTTTTGGTTTGGCCTTGAAAGAGACTAGAAGCACTCATGCAGTCTTATAGAGATGGCAAAAAAACAGCTGAAAAGCAGGGGGAAGGCCACTTACTCAATTCTTTCCTGACAGCCTCTAGGTATGAGTGCTCCTAGTCCCATTTCTGGCAAGGTCACACAAAGTTGAAGCCGCTTATAACTTATTTAAATTTTTTCCCAAAGAGAGCTGAAAAACTTGCATGGGCAGTTAAAACAGAGACCTAGCATCTGATCTTACTCATTTGCAATCCTTAGTTACAAAACATAACATTGGAAAGTGATTAACAATATACAGAGCAGATCTGCAAAACCTGAATAATAATTATAGACAGTATAAGCCCATCTTGGCTGCATCCATGCTAAAGGAAATATGACAGAAAAGTAATGCATGTGAATGAAGATTAAAAGTCAAAAATAAATTGGGCTTTCTGTGGGCAATGTCTAGAAAGCTAACCTGATCACAAACAGAACAGAACAGTCAATTTGCTTATCTTGCATAGATATTAATTTGTTTTGGTAACCTAACAGCTACACAAAAATTAAGACAATTGCATAAAAATGATTATGAAACAGGGCTATTATTGAAGATAGTGTTCTTCTGACATTTACCCTATGCTCATGCAGCAGTTGCCTTCTCTAGGTGGCTTGACATCTTCGCTCTGTCATTTTTCTACCTTCATCTCTAAACTTAAGTAAGCCTTCCCTTGAAGGCTGAACGTCTATTAGTGCTTTCCAAGCACAATCCAAGGATTATGTTTGTTTCCTCTCTCATTTCTTATAATTATCATTTCATACTGCTGTCATGTATGACTCCTCCACCTCTGATCCGTACTGTACTAGTTTTCATTTTTAATTTTCCTGTATTATGTCTGGGCCCAACACTAACTGCAAAACAATGTAAGAATCAATCTATTACCAACTGCCCCTTCAGCTGAGATACAGTACTCAACTAGAACACAGTGTGGATGGCTTTAATACAGCTTGACACCCAAAATACAGCTGCTCATTCCACATGTTAGCAGACATACTAGGAATGAGCTTAGGAACACAAGCTCAATTGCCCAATGTGTGGGCACACCTTAAATGTCAACATTATTAGCCGTCACACTGTGACTGAACTGATAAACACACAAACCGACTGTATTCTAGCCCATCAAACCCGGACAGCGTCCCTCTTCTCCTCCTCCAGCAAAAAGCCACAACTGTTGCTCACTGAGTTGCCAAGGTTTTTGCATTACCACTAGTAACTTAAAAACAGGATTACGCCCAAATAGTACAAAAACTTTAAGGCCAGAGGGTGAAAACGCAAAGCAACTTTATTAATAAACAAGTGCTTTGTTACAGATTACTAGAGTCTCTGGTTTTGCATATTAACAACAAAACACCTTTAAAAAACAAATACATCTGCATTTTCATGTCACTTGGCTTGTACAACTCTCCTCCTTTCCATAGAGAAGCACAGGACTCAGATATGTTCAGAAACCATGGCAAGCTGGTATCATCAATAAAACGCAGCCTCCTGCCAACACTGTGTGCTCAGGTGAACGTGGCCACTGTAACAGGGAGACCGGGACTCTCCCTCATACATTTCATAGTAAGGGTAGCTATGTGTTCCTTGGCTGACCAGGAATAAGGAAGTAGCTTCATTTATTTATTTATTTGTAGAAAGAGGAGGCTAAGGAAAACAAACAGAAACAATACAACACCTGGTTAGTAAATCCAGGAGATTTATACAGATTTTCATTCTACCAGAAATTAAAGGAAACCTGCAAAGTTTTTATATTTTCTATTTCACTTCCTTTATAGTCCTCTCACCTTTATGACTGTCCTCCCTATTTAGCTTTTTCTGCAAGTTTTAGAAGGCATCCTAAGTCTAGAGCCTTTCTTCTCTGTCAGCCAGGATCTCCATTAGCCAGGCACCACCTCTACAAGTCAGGGGAGCACCTGAGGCCAGGTGAGGGCCAGGCTCTCCAAAGACTAGTCCCAGTCCCCTCTGGGAGGCCACTCAGGCTCCCTGTGCAGTCAGGGGGATGTCTCCATTGAAGACCTGTTTCAGAACCACTCTCTCCCCACTGACTCTCTAGGTAGGGAGACAGCGACCACCACGTGTGCACTCAGCCAACTGCACAACTTGACTCCACTGAAGAGCAGTTGCTACCTTGTGTTGACATGTACTGATACACTGGAGTATCACCGTCTGCAGCCTGAGGCCAGCCAGCAGGATGTACTAATGTCTTGCACTCACAGCCAGATGGAAATGGGGCTATAGCACCATCATCATGGTAACTATCCTACAACTTCACGGAGCCCAAAGCAGAGTCTCAAATAGTTACCACAAAGCTTCAAGAGATGCTCTTCCTGGAAAGGCTGGTTATTTAACTAAAGTCCCATTTTTAAAAGTCACTCAGGAGACTTCACTGCTTTTCGCTGAAATTTCAATTCCTGACTCACTAGGCGTTTTTATAGCATTACCATACATGCTACATGACCAACATAGCTGAAATGTCTAAGTGCCCACAAATAATTAAAAAGACATCTCTATTTTTAAAATGTTTGGATAAATTTATTTATAGGGCAATTCAGTAATTCACCCAAAGTCACACTTTCTAACCAAAGCAACTATGTCAAGTACTTAAAAATATCGCTCCCCGTCCTGGCTCTGCCTCACGATGTCAGTTGGGATAGTTTTTTTCCCCCCAGAATGCAGATAGTGACTTCACGTCTTGTTAGCAGCAGCTCAGGACCAAGCTGTGCTAGGCAGTAGTGCACTGCTGGACGGAAAAGTCCTCTCCTATGTGGAAACACCGACTCAGCAAAACGCTCAAGCATTAGCCTTTGTCTTTCACTTCGAACAAGGCTCATAAACTTATACCTAGGCACACACTAACATACCTTTCTGAAACAAATGGGAACAGAAAAGCTCCTCAACAGTCTTTATGAGACAGTGGCTGGGAAGGCAATTCAGCAACAACACCTGAGGAAGATATTTTTTCCATGGAATGCTTACAACGCTTTTTCATAGCATATATACCTTGTCCCCACTCTCTCTTCCCAAACGTTAGCTTTACATCTTTCCAACATTCTCAGTTTGCAGCTTCACATACATTGAAGTGGCTTGGTAAAATTGTCTTCCTTTTCAGTATGTTGAATTTGATCCTCTGAAACCAAAAGTTAGACCCCATCTATCATTCACAGCACCTGGAAGGCAGATCCTTGACTGTCTCAGGAGAAAGAGATCAAAAATCAAAATCTAACACAGGAAACTATCAGTAACCATTGAGCTAATCAGCTTTGGAAAGCATGGTTTCTTTTCCATTAACAGAGCCCTTAAAAAGCTGTTGCTGCATGTCTTTTTCTTTTTTTGGTGACACAAAAACTTTTTTCCTCTGAACAGAATCAAAAGGATTGCTTTTTTCTGTGCTATTACAGGATCAGCACAAAACCCAACCTGTACAATAATTCCCTTCTCTTTCCCATGCCCTCACAGAGGCATAAGCCTCTGTCACTAAACACCTTAACTCTGAGTAGCCCGATCTTCCAGAGTGGGATCTGGAGACAGAGAGGGCTTGTTTGTTTCAGGGATCAGAAGCTAAGTGGAAAGAAAAGAATGGCCAGGACACAGAGGATGGAGAAAAGTTAAGTACAGGAGAAACTGAAGCCTCAAATTGCACACACAAGGGAAGAACTGCTTTGCTTTTCCAACTGTATCAGAGAAACATGAAGGTCAACAACAGTGTGCAAAGCTCAAAGGAGTCCCAATAGTCACTTGCACGATAAAACAACAAATGGAGTAAAGACTGTAACTTTAATTGTATTGATGAAGACTATGTATGGGGGGAAAACTGTGATTCAGAAGTTGAGTTCAATTCTGATTTCCATTACATCAATGTAAGCCTTGAATAACGGGACAGAACTTGGTTTCCTGTGTCTGATGATCAACAATTAAAATTTAATAATAATCAATAACTCAATACCAAAGTTCAAGACAAACATGAATGCTAAGCACTCACACAAATCATCTAGTATTAGTCAGAGAGAATAGTTTAGTATAAACTGCTCCCCCTAGTAATTACTAGGGAAGAACCCTTTGTGTAGAAGTGACCCTCAAGAGGGCTTTGGTTAATAATAACTAAGACCCTCAAAATCCTGCAAACACTTCCTTATGCACATGATTAACTTTGTGCATGTGACTGGTCCCATTGAGTTCAAAGTAAGTAATCACATCTTAAAATTTACCCTTGGGCAGAAAGAAGTTCAACTTTGCCTCTGGAAGAGTTTTGCAACAGTTGTCTCTTTAGAGACCAATTTTGTAAAGTGCAGAAAACTCTCAACTATCACTCATATTTGTGACAATGGAGACCATTCAGCACTCTGAACAACTGGACCACAGGGGCGTGGAAGAAGAAATGCATTTATTTATCTTCATATGCATTCCAAATACAGAAAGAGCAGCCCAATGAGAATTTAGAGATTCTTCCTTCCCTAAATCCATCACGCTAAAAAATCTCTGCAACAAAATTTCCAAAATATTGTATTATTCTATATCCAGGAACTGCTGGATAATTGTGAGCAGCATTACTGAATAATTGAGGCACAATGTCATGTTACATTTGGTCTTGAGAAGTGTCCACATGTTATTCGTTTGTTTTTAAACCAACACCCTCCATTTTTACATCTTCCACACTAGCTTGCAACACATTCATAAAAAACAGCAATTCACAGAAAACAGGATCCTTCTTCAATTTTTTTGTGCTACAATTTTGAGCAAAAGGTTTATTGCCAGAAGGGAAGACCTCTGCTTCAAATGCAGCTGAAAAAATATCTTTGCCATTTGACTTGCACTGAAGCCTGAAAGATCTGGTCAAAAGTCAGGAGTCATCTGCTGAAATACAGTTGTCTACATCCATGCTAGATGTTTGCACTACCTTTATATTCAATTGGCAGAAATAGCTCTTCTCAGATCTGATTCTGCTGACTAAATGTAGACTTCCACTTCAGGAAGAGATTAATTGCTCCCTAGAAATGTTCTGCTTCCTGATTATAAAGGGAGTCCAGAGAGCCGCATTTCAACAGACGAATCCCACCTTCTCCATGCTGGGTATCACACTGAACGACCATATCTGCTTTCTCCGCTAAGACCCTATCAGCTTTGCTGGAGTTTCTGTCACTTAGACTGGTTCAAGTAAACCAGTGTAGTTACCCTAGGCTCTGTGCCTAGTCAATGGAAAGAAAGGGGCACCTCCAAAAGGCACGTAAAAATCTGAATTCTCCCCAGAAATGCCACTGTGTCTCCACACATTATGGGAATGAGCCTTAGGAGCTCACCTCTTAATAAGGTGAAGCAGTGAAGTGCCTTGAGTTAGACAGGTCAGGCTCTCACTGTTGAGAAGGTGGGAGATGCTGAGTACTCTCATCCCTTATCTCCTCTCCACACCGGTGAGGCTTGAAACGTATATCATCAGACCCCATAATAAAAGGCAACGTTACACTATGGATTACAGAGTCCTTCATAAAGTACTTTGAAGGAGAATAAAAACAAAACGACACCAGGGAAGTTTGAAAAATCTGTATCGTGGCCTACATAGTGTCTGTCCACCCACAGCTTTGCCAAGTGAGGATAAACAAGAGCTGAATGAAACTCCGCAAGCGCACACTTCAGTTGGCCAAATATCCAACACAGTTTGGAGCAGCTAAGAATTAGTCTGCACTCTCTTAAGATTTAAAAACAGAAGTGCAGACCCTCAAAAGGGTCTGAGATTCATCTGTTAGCAATGCATGCCCTCAGCTGACCAGGTGACACAGAGACGTAAGATGGCAGACCCAGATCCAGGCACTCTGTCACCGAAAGAAGTCACCTCGTTAGCTGAGGACAGCAGGGCTTCTGCATTCAACTTCTGCAGGATTTGGCAGCCTCCAGAAATCTGAGCTCTCTATTTTTCTTCCCTTCGTTTACTAATGCCCATTTCCCCTTCCCCGCCTCCCTGCTCCCAATGCACACAAGTTTTAACGCTAAAACCCAGGAGTTACATGGCTTTTCCATACTTCTGGGCAAATATTACACACTCTCCCTCCAAACTAGAAAGTATGCCTTCTCCACAGAGGTAGTAAACCTGCTGTAAGAGCACAGTGCTTCATAGTGAAATACTTCAGATAAATCAAAAAAAATTACCTGCACATCTCATGCCTTAAGAAAGCTTCACATCCACCATCTCACACAAAAATACACTCCCTACAACATTGTGACACACTGCACACTCTTAATGGTTTCTACAGTTACGTAGTCACAGACAATGTAATTAACAAGCAACATTCCTTCCTGTAAAATAGGAGGGAGAAAATAAACAGAATAAAAGTTCACAAAAATAAATGAGCTCAGAAATAAAACTACATTTTTAATTTAATTTCATCATTTACCATGTCAAGGACGACAAAAGCCTGGATTACCTAGGTGCAAGCACAGGTTTGATTTACAAAATACCTTGTGTCCCCTTATGAGGAAAATAATATCTTATTTACTCTCTTTAAATAGACATCAATGCTTCATTAAATATTTTTTCACTTTCCATTTAATTTGTTTTGTACACACGGAAATAAAGGAAAAAAAAATCTTGTTTTAAAGTTATATTTTGTTTTCTGTTTCTTGTTACATAACCAGAAGTGTTATAGGAAATTCTATTGTGGAGTTAAAATAATAATAATTTAAAGAAAAAAAAAAAAGAAAACCAGGCACACATCACTGCATCATAATAATGTGTAAGGTGCTCCTACATCCACTATTAGCATACATTTAAATTAAAATTACATGTAATCTATAGCCAACTTTCAGGTCTATGCTGAATGCCCTTTCTGTGTTTAACCTCCTCCATTGCTGACAAAGAGGTAAGATTTACTAGGTTAGTAACAGCAAAATTCTACATTGCAAAAACACCAAATGCTGTCATGCAAATAAAGTCATTCACAGGGTCTGAAAATGTCCTTCCCATGTCAAGATTGGTCTTAAGCAGAGAAATGGTAAGAAACTATGAACGTGGATTTTATTTTCCTGTGGGAGAGCCAAGAAATTTAAAACCAACAGCCACATAAGCCCTAAACCATATCTTTTGAGGGAGACGGTGAATCACTACCAGTGCCCCTTTCTAATGAAACCAGAAGAGCACACCAGCCACTGTGCTGGAGACATTTCCTTGCAAAAAGCAAAAACATCCATGGTGGCGAGTGAATTTCATGATCTGGGTGACTTGTGACATTATGATCCTTCACATCCATTACAAAAAGGGCCACGGACTCCATGTTGGAGAACACACTTATTCCATCCCTCTCTGCTCTGTGTACACCTGCCCAGGCAAAAGCACCACATTTCTGAATTCGAGCACACACAGAGACACATTCACATCATCATTGGAACCCACCACACACCCACGATCTCCCACCGTAGCCTCCACAAGCATTCACAACAGCCTGAAACACTGCTCTGAATCCACCTGGTTATCTTCCTCTCCTCTCTGCATTACAGCCACAAGCCCAGAGCCCTGTAGCTCAGCTTGGTTCATCTGGGCCCACTTAGTTAAAATAAACACAAAGGAAGGGAACCCACTGGGCTGACAACAAGAAGAAATTCAGCTGCAGAACTCCCTCACGCTTGTGTGCATAGCTGATTTTACACCACTCCACTACTACATTGATATTATCTTGTCAAAAAGTACAGAGCAGCTTTCACCACAAATACTTGGAGCTTGAAAATTACAGCAAAGCAGCAATGCTGGGGAAAACCCAACTTTAGGTGGATGCAAAGTGCGCTGCAAGTGCAGCATTTGAAGCCTCAACATGACGCAACTGAAATTGTGCCAGGGACAGGGGCTTGCTGAAGGAAACTGGACCCACGCAAAACCACAACGTATATATTAGGTGCCTATAGCTCATTCGCTGCCCAAGATAGGAGCGCCCTGCAAACACAGATTTACACGAGCTACAAATCAATGAGGCAGTGTGGCTATGCCCATGCCAGTGACAAACTGCAGTGAGGATGGGAGCCCAGACTGCTGCTCCGGCAGACCCTCTGCCCCCCCTCGGCCACCCTCCCTTCTCTCTCCCCTTCCCCTTGCCCACCTTAACCCTTCCCCTCTCAGAAGTTCAATGTCGGTGCGGTGGGAACAGCCCTGCAGTTTCGAGCCCGGTGGTGGGAGCAGCCTGGCCTAAATGCCAAAGTCACCCCAATGTCGGCGGGCTGCGGGAGGCCAGCCAGGCTGACGTGCCCCTGCGGTGGGCTCCCAGCTGCCAACCGCCCAGCCACCTGCAGGCCTCCGCCACCCTACCTTGCTCCTCGCCGGCCCCAAAGCAGGCTCTGGGGTCCTCGGGGGGGAGCCGGGCTCCGCCACCCTCCAGGGCTTTGCGTTTCTTCGACATCTGGTCGGTGTTTGGGAGTTGAGTTTCTCCTCTCTCTCTCCGGGGAGATGAGTGTATGTGGAGAGAGAGGGAGAGTGTGAGGGAGAGAGAGACACAGGGAGGGAGAGAGAGAGAGAGATTGAAAGAAATCGCTGCTTAAAGAGAGGGGAAGAGACTTTGGAGTGGCTGGAGAGCAAGTAGGAGGCAGGGACTAAGTGGAGAAATCCTACAAATCACAATCCCATCAATTCAGCCCCACGTCTAAAGGGGCTGTTGAGGTCTCCCCCTTCCTTGCTCATTCATCTGAGTGTATGAGTGAAAATTAAAGACAGAGGCAATGGTCCTCTGTTGATTTTCCAAATGTTAGCGGGTGGTGCTTTTTTTCATTGGGGGGGGGATAGAGGAAGGAGGGAGCTGATTGATATTATTTTCCCCTGTTGGGATTCCTTCTGGTTAAAAAAAGGGGGGGAGAGGTAAAAGCTGAATGGATGGGGGGGGGGGAGAGCGGGGGAATGAGAGGATT
>VYXH01011432.1:476751-506255 GCA_013397275.1 Burhinus bistriatus | reverse complement strand
CTGCCCCGTTGTCTCCTTCCACCCTTTTTGTTTTCCTGCAGGACAATTTGATGGCAAAGCTCCCCGGATTTTTGTGGGGTCGGGCTTTGCCCTGCTTCAGAAGGTATCTTGCGCCGTGCTCGGCAAGAGGGGACGATGTCCCCGTCCTATTAAAAGTCAATGGGAATCAGTGAATTCAAGCGTCACTGGATTCGGCTGGCAGACCGCGCAACTCCACTCGGGCCAAACCCTGCCCCCCTTTCAATTCCCCTTAACTGCCGCCGTGCCAGGCTGCAGGGAGGCTGCCTTGTGCTGCTGGCGCGGCCCTGCCCGCCCCTGCAGGAATCCTTGGTGACGTTGAGCAGCTGGAACGACGACGGATCCTGCACCTCCCTGCTGCCGCCATGCAAGGAACCCGAAACCAGCTTCCTCCCCCTGGCACCTCCCCAGCAGATAAAGGTCCTTCGAGGTCAGGGATTAGCTGGATAAATTAGAGCAGCCTAAAGACTATATTAATTTAGACTGCAAACGAGCCTGGTGCCGTCCGAGTCCCAGCGGTATGAGGCGCAGCCATTTTTACATCCTCCCAGCTGCACCTACTCCTGCTCCCTTCTAGCTCAGGACTGGGTGCATTAACAGTGGTATGGAGCAGATCTTTTTTTCTCTCGATGCAAAAAGCAACAGTTTCAGAAACAGTTCAGTTCTGTAGCACCAACTACTTTGAATAACCATTTTGCTTCAAAATTCAAGGAAAAAAAAAAAATTCAAAAGGGCAAGCAACTAGACCACAAACTAGATTTCTGAAGAGAAAAAGGAATCTAACAACTGAATAACTTGTGCGCAGCAATGGCTTCGCTGTGCATTTGAAACTTATTGTTATTTGCTTTTTTTTTTTAACACAGAAAATGGGAAATGGAAACCTGGTATCATAAAAACAGTGCTGGATGGCAGTAGGGATCCTTACGACAACAGGAATGCGCTTATGCATTTTCATACCCAGTTTATGCATAAAACTGCATTTACATTACATCTCTGTTCAACTCTGTTTTACTTAATTGTGTCAGTGGGGATTCTCCTGAATAAATAGCCACTTAGCAGATAGGCCACAAAGCCACATAGGACAGAGGTTTTCAGGGAATCGACCAAGCCCAGGCTTGCCGTACCCAATACGATTCAAGCGGCTTCACAATCTGCCCTAGTCACAGGACGTGTGAAGAAAGGCAGGCTTTGGGAAAGGCTCCTGCCAGAGTCCCAGGGATGGAAAATGGTCCACATTTACCTACGGTCATTTACATTCTGCCACTGTGACTGCACTTTCTTGTAAATCTTTTTTTTTTTTTACTGACCTCGGGATTTGTTTGTGCGTATTTTTTGTATTACGAATGATGCAGCTCTCAGTACCCAAGCACATTAAATGGGAGGTGGGACAAATAGCATGTGCTAATACATATTAATATGGATGACTTCTCTGTTTATTTCCCCACATTAAAAGCTGACCTTGTGAGGGCAAGGGTAGCCATTGCCAGCATGTGCTGTAGGATACCGAAGGGGGCATGATGCCCACGGAGTGGGAAGCGGCCTGCTGTCTATGCAGAAACAGTCGCTGTCGGCGCAGCAGAGGGTGAGCAGTGCCTGCCTAATGGCCGAGGGGTAGCTCCCTGCCTTTGCGCAGAATGCAGCACTGCACTCGCTGGGTCTGCCTTCAGAGAAGCAGGTTTGAAACAAGTCAATCTTTGCTCTGCCTTGGGAGTTGCTCCAAGTCTTTGGCTGCAGATTGCAGTGCTAAATTGAGACCGTTATTTTGTGTTGAGCTATTTTCATCCCAGAGTGCTTTAAAGGCTTAGCAGATAGACAGGCTATGGTGCTATATGCACAGGAATCACTCCAGCCACTAATGAAATGCAGCCACCTATTAACCAGAGACCTGTGATGCCTAGTCCCTGGGCATGACGGCTGCCCAGAAGATTTTGCTTTATCCAGCTGAGTCAAGTCTGGTTTTTGGTTAGTGGAACACTTCATGCCGTTTGAAAAGGAAAACTGGCAGGACCTTTACATACAGAATAGAAGTAGGTATAGACAGTTACACTCAGCCCTGGAATTTGAAATCCCACCACCGAGACAAGCTCTCTGGAGTCTTGCTTTGTTCCACCACTCATTTGATATTACTTATCAAAGCAGTCCTCCTTCCACCCACTGGTGCAGGGAGCTGAGCGTGAACATCTGGAGCCTTTCACCCATGGGGCAGTTATTCGAAGACCTCCAGGGCCAGATGTGGACAAAACACCATAGTGTTCTGGTTGGTCTATAGACAATGAATTAATAGTTTCACTGCAGTTTCTCATGGACAGGTGCCTGTATGGGTAAAGCACCACAGCCACCTCTGCAACTGGCTTTAACTCAACACTTGACTGTTCTGTCTAGAAGAGGCAAGAAAACTGAATTACTGTATATTTGCCATTATGGAAAATTCATTTTAAAATGCAAAACCACAGTGAAGTATGAACTGTGTGCCTAAAATGAGCAATATAATATCCACCCAGTACTGTTACATACACCTTTGTATAGAGTGCACGCACTGCATTAAATAAGCATGCCTCCCTGTCTCTCGTTAGGGTAGAGAGGGAATTGTGTGGTGAAAGACGTAATTTGTACATTAGGAAGTCTCTGTTGCCAGATCAGCAGCAGCAGCACTGACGTCTGTACTCTCTCGCTTTGTTCCTGCTGCTATAAATCAAAATGACTACAGTCCAAATGCCTCACTTGTTTAACTATAAATGCACTGCTAGTCAGAAAAATCCACACCAGGAGGGATCTAGATAATCTGCATATACTTTAAACTGATTAAATAGAGAAAGTCCAAAAAAGGACGAGAATAATATTTATAAAATTATGGTTTCAACAACAGCAGAACTTTTAAAGGGTGGAATCCAGCAGAGCTGTAAAAATTCTGTATCTACAGGCATTGATGTCTTTGCTAAATGAACTATCAAATTTGCCTTTTTTAATGCGCATTGGGATTTTTTTAGGGTTGGTTTGGGTTTGTTTTTTTTTTTTTAGATTAATGCAACCTCTTTAGAAGCCTGTTTTCCCCTGTGTTCTGATATATTTTCCTGCTTGTGTAAACTACTAGAAGCAAATTAAAACAGGATAGATGAAATGGGTCAGGTTTTCCTTTCCCTGTTTTTTATACACCTGTGTATTTATAATAATAAATGCAAACACATATAGCTGAGGTTGACTCCCACTTATTTGGAATTTTAGAAAGCCGAATATCTCCTCTGCAAATGAAGTGAGCCCTCAAAGCCTAAAATACTACTTCTATCCCTTCCAAGTTCTAAAAGAGGACTCAACAGTTACATAAAAATGATGGTGCCAATGCCTGCTGCTAACCTGTTGGCTGAGGGAGAGCAGGGGAACTCTCCTCCTAACACCTACCGAGAGCTTGGAATCATTATAGAAAAAACACAACACAGTTTCTTGACTAAATGGAAAGGGAATGGGAGAAAATAAGAAGGTAACCTTCCAATACCAACATTGGCTCAGCTGAGCTGTAAATCCTGTGCATTGGGCGGCACAGCCAGAAATATGTTGAGCTGTACTTCTGAAGAGGAAATAACAGGATCAGAGAACAGCAGGTGAGCACATTGTCAATGCCACACTGACGTTGCTGTTGGAGCCACTGCGTTACAGTTCCCAAGACCACCAGATTTTTTACAGTAAGACATTCAAAGAGTATCAAAGCAAAAAGTCTGAAGGTATTTGGGCGCGGAGGCTGTCCTGTTAGTCCTTGGCTAATGGATTTGCAACCAGATGTTCATTTTAAGACCTGATCCAAAATGCACTGAATTCAATGGAAAGTCAAGTTGAAGTTCCAGATTACTGGAAAAAGCTACTGTAAAGCCAATATTTAAAAAATAAAAATTGAAAAAAATAAACAGGATGTAACCATTGGTTGTTCAGCTTGGCGCTGATCCTAGGCAAAACTGTGGAAAAGCAAAGGAGCTAGCACAGGGTCATCGATTATTATGATGTGCCCCTGAAGTTGTTGTAATTGTCATGTGAATGGGTAGAGACTACAACAAATGGAAAATAGCTGGATTTACCTTACCTCTTTCTCATTGCAGGCCAACCTAGCCAATATTCCTTCTCATGTGCCATTGATTAAGAACATGTACATGCAGTTACTATAGCTCAGCTAGCACAACTGTAACATTTTAGGATGTAGTAACTATGTAAAATAAAGGAGAGTAGCATGATCGACCGGTTACCATAGTTTTATAGGAACAGCCTAACAGTCCTCATAAAAAATACTTGATTTTTTGTTTTCTTTCAGTCTATAAATGCATACGTTGAAAGAGAACCATCTTGAGGTAACAGGCTTCTGTAAGTCTTTCTGATTCCGTTCCATGCGAGACTGATTTAAAAAATTAACTATAAACAATAAGCAGTATAACACATAGTGAAGAATCAGACAGGGATCCAGTGTCTGAAAATGAAGCTAAACAAAATCTTCTGTGTTTTAGAGTAACCAATTAACTGTTGCAACTGCTTCCCCAGGACACAATTCACTGTCTGGAGCCTTTAACTCAAGACTGGTTGGGTATCTTTCTAGGGATTATAATCTTGTTACAGAAGTTTCTAGCTGAGATTTTCTAGGCTCTACTATTTGGGAATCAGACAGTTATCCTAAGGGTCCTTCTAACTCTGAATGCATGGTACCTTGATAATTGGTGAACAGTGAGCGTAGATTAGCCTACCCTTATATCTCTTAGGTAAGGTTTCCCCTGAGCAAAGTTCAGTTTCCCCTTTTGCATACATTTGCATCTATATGATTTGCATGCAGATCTTAAAGATAACTCTAACAAATCATGCAGTGTCTTTGTCTCACAAGAAGGCTGTAGGTTGTTGGACAAAAGATCAAATTTACAGAAGAGAGAGAAAACAGCATAAATTCCAGGCGGGTATAACCGTGGTTTGGTGCGGTCCTCCCTCACATCTACTGGATTAGGAAAAAGAAGGAATTAAAATGAACAAATACCCACGCAAAATTGGGTGAGAACTGCAGTGGAGTGGAGACATCTAGCTGCCTGCTCTCTACCAACAGCATCTGTGAGTCAGGAAATCCTAGCTCTGCAGAGAGCCTGTAGATACCCACTTCTTTAGGAGAAAGCAAGCAAGCCCTTCCTTGCTGGAGGGGGAGCATAAAACTGGGATGGAGGGCAGATATGTACTGTTTACATTTCCTCTTGTTCTCACTGGAACTTTCCCAAACAAAAGCTTGTTTCCTTTAGTTCCTTAAGTTTGGTTTCTCAGGAGAGCTTTTTATTTTGGCAATTTTAGTTATGTGGTCTTGAAAAGCAGCTTTGAATGTGCAAATTACCATGAGAAACAGTGCTGAAAATACCTCCTTGATCCAGAACTGAAGAAGACTGAAGTGCGCTGATGGAGATAGTGTGAATAAGCCTGATCGTCATTGTCCAGGCTGCACCCTGTCCCTGATTAGAAAGTCTAAAAACAGGGCAGTGTGTCATTACTGCGGCATACTCTCCCTTGCATTGTAAACAGCCAGTTCCAACCTGCCTCTACATCTCCAGAAGCCCAGCAAATGCGGAGCCTCCACAGCAACATGGGACTGCATGCAGCATGTCACACCTGCAGCCCTACGAGGAGAGACCAAGGAAACTGCAGGGCGCCCTGCTCTGCGGAGGTATCTTTGGGGCTCTGTCCATGATGAACCAGAACCTGCTGAACAGCTGCATCCACATGTGCAAGCATAGATTTAAACACACTCTCAGCTGAGGGACTGAGGACTAAGATGACTTGCAGCATATGGACTTGAGGACTTTGAATCATCAAGTGTGCCCTCCATTTTTTATGGCCCCCAGCTCCCGCAGCCAGTTGTCACGGGCTCTGGGACTGTAGCAGTCAGCAGCAGGATATTGCAAGTAAGGGTACAGCCTTGTTCCTTCAGCTTCTTGACACGTCTCCTTCCAACTTCAGCCTGCGCCTGCTCTCAGTGCACTAAACACGCACATGTGCTAGCTCCAGCAGTAACCAGACTCTCTACGCTCACAAATTCTGACTCTACAGTTGGGGAACTATCCAAAATTGCAGTTGGAGCCCAGCTGTTCCCTACCATCACCCAATAAACAAAGGCCACACAACCCTGCATATATGCTTCTCCAAGAGAGACAAGAACTGGGAAGCTCTGAACAGGTTTTGCGTAAGAAAGTACAGGGATTATACTAGTTACAGCTATCTAATCACAGCAAAATAATCCCTGGGACTGTGGAGGTGAGCCCAGTATTCAGATAATGACGTGCATCTAGAATGAAATAGGATATTTAGGACATCAGGACAAAGGAAGGATAATAAGAATATTGGCCCAAGCTCAAATGCTAATGCATACCAAACATTAATGGGCTCCAAACAACAGCCGCTTCAGAGGAGTGTTTTCAATTTTCTTAGGGAAGATACAGCACCAGCAGAAGGAAACCTGCAGTGTTATTTTTTGGTAGATGAGGAGGTAGTTTGTGTTCCAAGGCCCATACTTATGTCAGGAGCAACATCAGGTCCACAGTTCAGACTAAGGGAGGCACCTCTAGCTCAAAACTGGTCAAGTTTGCAGTCATCTCTGACAATGTAAGCAGCAAGGTCACAGGTGCAGGAACAAGTATGTTTCTCCTCTAGAGAGCTCCCTTGAGAATAAGTTTGAGGGTGCCCTTGCGGCATCATATCAAGGAAGCCTGCACTGCAGCATCCACTGCTTTTTCTATAGAAGGAAGACATCAGCCTCCAGAGATTTAATTTAGTTGCTGTTCTCCCCTTCTCCTTTCCTCCGCCCAAGAATAACAGGACAGTCAAATGAGACCTACAGCTCATTCGGACTTTCTAAACCAGTGCTTGGCCAGGACTTTCTGGCTTGTCCCCCAGGATTTTCAATATCTCCTCAAGTCTCAGAGTGGTCTGAAACCACTTAGCTTCCAAGATTGCGCATATTCATTGTAATATAAATAAGGTTTAACAATTTTAACCAGAACTAAATTTAACAAAAGAAATCACAAAGTGACCTAACCGTGAAGGTCATTATTCTGAAAGGGAAACGTGAGCATAAGGACTAAACTTTACCTGGAAAAATTGAGCTGAACATTTCTCCCAGTGATTAGGGCAACCAGAAATTGATGTATACATTTTCAAGAAAGCTGTTGAGAGAAACACCTTGTGGAGGATTCTCACCATTCTGTTTACAGGTACCAACGTAAGCAACTGTGTGGTTTGCCAGTGAAAGAAAGATAACTGAATGAATGAATTTGAGTTCAAGCGTTACTTTTAAGAAAGCCTCATATTGCCGTGATTCATTCTGGCAGCCCACCAGACCTGAGAGAAACTCAATGGACCAGCATAATCCCTGATCACTGAAGGTAATTGAGGTCAAGTCACAACTGGAACAATCTTGCCCGCTCATTCATTAACAAGAGAGGAGACTAAAAACACTATATAGATTGTGCTATCTGGGGCAAGGTGTGCTAAGACAAGACATTTCTGACTTAAAAGCAGAAGCCTTCCTTCCATTCTCCCTAGAGGAGAAAAAAAAAATAATGCCATTTTGTAGGAAACTCAGATCCAGGCAGTCAAGTTATCCTAGAGTCTCAGAGTTCCTACACTACCTTGCCACATGCAAGTCCATCAAGTCTTATTGTGCTGTGAATGAATCTTCACCACCCGACTGAATTCACGGTAGCTGCTTTTTCCTATACCTGCTGTTCTGCACTGTGACAATTAAGGGTACTACAGCTTAGTCTAGTGTAACATAGTACTGTAACAGGGACAATGCCCACAGTAGCAACAGGAGAATATTGGAGTAGTGTTCTACCACTGCCTTTAACTCAGTGCTTGTGTCTGCAGGATACTTTGCTTATTACCTTGAAAATGCCGTTACCAGTGAAGGATTCAACATAAAAGACTCTTGAAAAATGAAATTAAGAAAGTTTTCTCATGCTGTGTATGAAAACAGCATTCAGCCTCATGCATGAAATTCCTTCAAGTATCTTAAGTTTCCAAAGAACAGCTTTATTGTTTTCATGGCAGATAAGTCCCAAAGATGGAGTTACAAATCTACTTCATAATTTGTCCCAACTGCATGTATCAGGCTTGTGCTCTTCCCTGTCGGGGATATTATGGTAGTCCTTCAGTCATCTCAATTAAGAAATTGCTTTATAAACCAGTTCTGAGCTAGCTCCAATTTTGGGAAGTCTGTAATCAACAGTATTTTCCAAGGAGATATTTTACCTTGGGTTCTTGACTGTCTTGGAAAAGAGCCACCGGGTGGGGACCTCACATCAGCAATGTAAGTCCTCTATGTTCTTATCAGTGATGGAGTGTGCTAGTGTCTTTGAAATAACTTGTTTTGGTGTTTTACTGAAGCTATGAACAGGAACATTTGTCCCTGTTTTGTTTTTGTTTGTTTGTTTGTTTTTTAAAAAAAACCCAAACTGTATTCCAGAAAGGCTTATGAAACAGCTAAAGCTAAGACCAAGCCTAAATGATCCATTCCAGGTTTTACTCCATACTCGACTGCTTCTGGAACAGGACATCTTGGGTGTTTTGTCAGTTCCCTGTAGATATCTGGCCAGGATGTATGTATTCAATTAAAAAAAAATAAATAAAAAACCCACACCTTCAGCTTCTTTGCTGCAACAGAGTACTTCAGTTAGCTCTTTACCTGAAGTAATAAATTAAAAGCAACCCGTTATCTGGGATGCAATGCAACTCACTCTTCTTTCAAAAGCCTGACACTTACAGTAGCGGAGCTCTTAAATATCCAAAGATTTCCCACTTTTACTAATACTATTAACCTCCTTATTTATTTCAACCACAAATGATTTTAAATAGCCAATAGATCTTTAGAATCACTTTTAGTTGCACTTCTGGAATAGTTATCTAATGTCCTAATATATCTACGGTAAGGGAATACATCCTGAATATAGTTCTAAGAATAATTAATTAAAATGGGAAAATATTTGGAACTGTTCTAGTAAGATTTGTACATAAAAGCTATTTCTGTGGGCAGGAATAAATGTTACACTCAAGACTTGAAAACCACTTTAAAAGTATTTACAACTAACTGGAATTAAGATTTTTCAGAAGAAAAATAATGACTTCTTGGAGTGAGGAAAGTTATCTGCTACCTATTTGTTTAAATGAAGATTATTTCCTTCCATAGCAGGCTTAAACAGATACCTCGCTATGGTGTTAGGAAGCACTGCACTACTTTTCAAAGCTTTGCTGAAGCTCTAATTCCCGTAGGATGCAGACAGAGGAAAAATAGTGACCTTCACAGTTTCATGGAAATATCCATGCATATTGGAAGACCAGTGCAGTCACTGATAAACATCTCTGTAGCGAGTGCCACACTTAGCATCTCAAGAATATGCAGCAGATGAGTTACTGTTAGAGCAGATTAGGAACTAGAAAGCCAGTCTTTTGGAAAATCCTCATACACAATTTTGCCTCATACTACAACAAACAACTGCAATTTCAGATTTTCTCACAAACCAGTTGTGAAAGCAGTCAGCTAAAAGAGAAGCCTAGCACATTCTGTTCCATTTTATTTTACCGCTAAGCCCTTGATCTGTCCCTGCGTTTCATAGGAACAGCAGTTTGGGTGCCTTTGACCCTCTTTTCTTCCAGAGCCCGTACCCCTGCTACATCCTTCCTCCCGTGCTGTGGCAGCCTGTGCCCATAACAGGAGAACCAGTGAGCCCCATGCAGGTAGAGCCCCTGGAAGAAGGGGGTTATCCATTGCAGTAGAAATCAATTAGCACATAACAGATTAATTACAAGCTCAGAAGCCTTCAATCAGTACTCAGGTAGACTGCCTGCCCTACCTCTCTGTCTACATACTCATCCTGTATATGCTGGTGTTTAACTTCTATTGCCAGATTAGCTTGAACAACAGGGTATTAGAACATGGTTATGATTATAGCAAATCGGAGGGAGTGTCATGAAGTGGAAATATGTCACTTACTGTATTCTCGTCTCAAAACCTTATGGCTTACCACCCTGAAAGAAGGCGAGGGAGCCAACAGCAAACAAAATCTTCCATTGTGAAAGGACTGACAGATCTAATCGTCATTTCTGCCTCAGAAATTTTTAAAATGCAGTATGTGAAAACATGCTGACCCTTGGGAAATAAGTGGGGCTGTTAAAAATAAATAGGTTCCAGCTTTTCAGGAAGAGCAGATTCACTACAGTGACGTAAAAACACCCAGCAGCTTGTCCCAGCCATTTCCCATGAGACACTGCTGATTTAGGAAGCAACAGCAGCTCACACAGCTGCCTGGAAATTTAAATGCCAGGATGTTAGTTCTTGAATCTTATTTTTCCACAGCTCACCTTTGACACAGTGACAGTACTTGCACAGTCCTTCCATACCCTCAGAAAGACCCTTTGAACACTTTAAAAAAATTAGCCTTCATGGAACATCCCAGTATGTCTTAAAATACATTACAAGATCCTAAGGGTCTTAGGAATGTCCTCTTGTTGGGGAAAGTTTTATTTCATGAATAAATTATTTCATATGGTTCATTTTAGGGCTTTTAATTTCCTGTTGAAAGTGATAATGAGTCCCAAGTACATTTTGGGTGTTGTGTCCATGTACTTGCAGAAAAGGACCAGTGTTGTGGTATGACACGTTAGTGCACGGAGCTACAGCATGTAGTCAGCCTGAGCCAAGGCAGAGACAGATGAAAAAACAAGTGCCAAAACAGAAGTTTCCTTCTGATTGGAATTACTGATTTGCAGCCATTTCTCTCAGTTACAGCAGACTATTTCTGTGATACTAGAATTGCAGTCTTGACAGTGACAAATAAGATTTCTTCATTTCAAAGCATATAGGTGCATCTTTAATTCAGAGTGGTTCATTTTGGGCCCATGTGGAGACTGCAGAGGTGAAGTATTAAGTCATTTTATTTAGGAAGATAGTTCTTCCAGTAAATGCTTCATGATCCATCTGTTTTCTCTTGTGTTAATTCACCAGGATCTAGTTCCTTTACTGTTTCCTTCTTAGATTTCCACTCACTTTTTCCCCCAAAAATCCTGTTAAATCCTAACCAATGCGTTTCATAAGACAGAACACATGAATTAGTGTTTGTTTATAAAAGGACTGTAAGGATTATATTGCTGGAACAGATTCTTTATACATAATCACTTCAACACGTGTCTTTCCACCCCACTTACAGTAAGACTACAAGTCATATAAACATCTCTACAACAAAAAGAAAATTGCTAGTTGGTTTGTTGTACTTCTGCTCAGAGAGAATGAAGAATGTTTGTATGTTATAAAGAACCTAAAAAAATGTAGAAAAATATAACCCCATACAAATATATGTCCAGAAACTGAAGGAAAACAGTGTGATCCCAATCAGTTCTTGATAGATAAGGAGTCAGATAAGTAACGTCAGGCGAGATCTATCATCTTGTCATTTGCCCTGGATAGCATACACCCATTGTTAGATGAGCAGTAGAAACCTATTTCACAGGCCAGGACCTTTCACAGAAAACAGTCTCTCTTCAGAGATTTTCTGGTGGTAACATCTAGTAGGAATAAGCCACAATCAAAAACCCAGATATGTACTGAGGTTACACACCATTGAAGAGAAAACCTGTGGCCTATAACTTTTACAGAACAGAAGTTACACACTCAAGCAGGTTGTCATACATACAGGGAATAAGAGGGAGCAACAACCAAACAAGAGCCTGTGATCTCTACCCGAAAGAGCTTCCCTTAACCAAGTTGCCATCACCTGAAACCTTCCCTTCTCAGACCTCTTCATCAGAAGAGGGAGACCATTAAACACAAATCCAGTCATCCCTATCATAGGAAGATTGACATTATCTGCAGTGATTTCAAAGGCTTGTGGTCCTACAGGAATAAGCAAGAAGCCCTCAGGTGAAACCAAACACAATGGGAAGGCCATCAGAATCTTGCTGTTGGCTTCAGCGTGGCCAAGTCTTCTTTTTGTTGTTTGTTCAGAGCCTAAGAGCTATTTGAATAGTGAGATGAGCGCAGCTCTGTGCATGGCCTGAAGCGGCAAAGCAGGCACAGCACATGACTGAGCAACTGAAGAAGTCAGAGGAGCAATGCATCTCCATACCTAGTCTTGCTAAGAAGTTGTTCTGCAAGCAGCACAGCTGGGGAAGCCTGGTTTCTTGCTTGCACACCACGAGTATTACTTCCCAACCAACTTTCCTGGCAACAGCTGTCGTGGTTTGGGGTAACAGCCCAGGTTCCCTCAGTGTTCACCCAGTATCCAGTGGGGTGAGAGGCAGCCCACGCTGTGTCCAGCCACCTTCTAAGGGACCAGCAAGCTGACTGGCCAGCTGCTGTGCAGGGTCCTGGGCTGTCCCTGCTCTTCTGCCAGAGGGGAGGTAGCAGCAGCTCCTTCCTCAGCTCAGTCCCTGGTGTCCCCCAAACCAGTGGGAGTTCAATGATTATTGAAGCCTTCTTTCAGAGTTGGTGAAAATTGAGCAGTGGAGCTAGAAGCTATGGGAGGGAAGAGAATGGGGATGAATAAACAGACAGTGAGCTCACATATGCCTTGTTTTCTTAGCAGTTCAGGCTAAAAAGGAGCATTTTATATATACATATATAAAGGGTGGGTAACTGGCAAGATTCTCGGTATCAAAAGAAGCTTGGCCCTGTCTCAAGAAACCAACAGCATATTTGAAGTTAGCTGGTGTTTTTTCTCTGGTAATGATTTTAACAGTGTTCTTACTTTTACTAGCCACACTGGGCACTAGTCCATCTTACAGACTGAAGCTCTCAGTTCTCCAAGTAACTCAGCGAACCCCAATAAGATTACCCACTGAATTCAACCAGAGATGTTGCATTCCTTCCCAACGTGACCCTGTTGCTGGAGGGGCGAGGGGGAACACAGACATGGCCAACACACAAAACAACTAATCTGAATCAGAACAATCTCCTCAAAGACAGAAAATTGCACACAATTTGAAAGTGTCCTTTGTTTTGCCCTGCTTCAGGTGGAGGCAGTCCAAGTCTACCAGGATGGCAATTAATTGGAGCAATTCTACTGTAAGGGGCTTCACTGATGCTAGATGCCAGAGAAAAATGTTTTCCAGGCCTTCAACACAGCTGGAGCATTGAGCTTTGAGAAGTCTGGCTTTGATTCACAAAAGGGTGTAAATGTCAAAATATTCACTACTGGGGCCCCTGGCCTTTTTTGATAAATTAGTAGTTCATCAAATCTCTAACTCAGAGGTAGAGGGCAAATGAGTAGGTCTAGGATTTATTGCCAAATTAGAATTTTTAAAAAATTAAATCTGGGTTTAAGGATGTAAGCACCATTTATTTTTTTAATTTTGCGAAGTTTACTTTTCCTGATCATTCAGACTTAAACTCACTACTACGGGTAAAATAGCCTTCACAAGTTTGTTGTTTTCTATTTACATTTCATAGATAATATGCTGAACCATTTACTTTAACAAAACAAATTTTAACAGAGTCCTGATTAAAGAAATTGCATACACAGTGGTTACATAAAACATAATAGTTTCATTCTAGCTTCCCCATCTCTGGGTGAATTTGAAACTTCCAAGTTGCCTGCAATATTTTACATAAAGGGCACTCAGGAAGTACAGGATCTGCTCTATTGTGTTAGAATTGCAGTGTTATCCAGCTCAGTTTTCATTCTGTATTACATTGTCAATGAATCTGCCTCAGGAAGACAGCACCTGCTGTTTCTGCACTAAATTTTAGTATTTGCAAAAGGAGACTGAAGCCAAGCTCTGAGTGCTTATAAGGACTTGAGTATCAGGCACCAGGGTGAAAAGCAATGTCTGAATTTGGGCTATTAAGTCTAGAGGAGCTTTTACGCTGTGCAAGCAAAAAATATCAAACAAACAAAATATATTAGAATATTTTTATGTAAAGCCCTGTTTTTCTTTGACTCTTGTAGAAGAAGAAAATTAAATTTGACCCCTCTCTCTATGGAATAAGTGTTGTACAAAAGTCAGTCATGTCCATTTGGAATGTAAAATGAAGTAAGCTACATTTATGACTAAACTTAAATACACAAGAATCGCTCGCCTATATCAGACCCATCAGCTTCAGAAGGGAAGCAAGAAAAACTTTAATAAGCAGTTATGAAGTAGCTTCTTAGCTGGATGGTTTGTTTGACTTTAGTTAGCATTTAGCTCATGTCCCATACAAATCACTCTCACAGCTTTCAAATTCTCATCTTCATAAAACACAATAGGAGAAAGATAAATGTATGTTTTTAAATTTTCTTCTAAAGTCAAGTTAGGAATGAAAGATCAGCCTATGGCACAGGAAGCAAGCTTGTTAAGTCTTACTTCAAGATGTAAAAATTAATGTGTTTAGCTCTGTGGTTCTGTGTTCAGTCCTTGTGGGTAACAAGATGATGGTCATCAGACAAACACACATGTTAAGTGAATTCCACCAGGATACCACAAAGCAATTGACCTAATTTTACGGTCAATGCAAGCCAGCATTGACTGTTAAAAAAAGCAAAGAGCAACCATGCAGGAAAATAAAATCCAAACTGTAGTGTGTTTTTATAAGCTGTATTCTCACCTAAGTAAGCACACAGTTCTTCTGATATTAGTGAATAACCCAGAGATCTGACTTTGTACCTCTCACAAGGCAGGTGTGGTTTTTATGCCATTTCATACAGTCTACTTTTACAGTTACAGCCTCCTTTTAAATCACTGGCACTTCCTTGCCTTCAGAGATAGCTGCTTTCATTCTCTTACCCTAAATCCCATCCAGATCTGATATCTAGACACATACATTGCTACGGTACTGAGCTTACAAGTCAGCCCTGAAATGCAGCAAGGGTGAGTATTACAGACCACCTTGATTTGGACAGATTTCATAGATGTAAATGGAGGAGCCTTAGGCTGTGCCTAGACGCAACTTTATCAATCTTCCTTCAAGAATGTCAGCAGTTACAAAAGCATCTAAGAATGTTTCCTGGGTGTTTGTTTGCTTTTTTATTTGCAATTAAAAAGAGACATAAGAGGTACAGAAATACTGAATTCAGCCTACCTACCTGCTGAGGAGATTATCATTGTACTGTCATTAACTGATTTATCATTAATCACTGCACTGTGGGAAAGCAGTTGAAGGATAACCCCCTCCTACATCACCCAGTAGGATCAAATTCTACCTGAAAACAGAGCTGCTGACCCGATTGTAATCCTGCCTGGAAACCTCAGTCCTGGATCAGGCACCTGTCAGCTAGGTGTCCTTCAAACACAGCTGAACACTGAGAACAGTTTACCAAGGAAGTTTAATACACAAAATCTATACCCTGATGTTAATAATCTATATAAAGACTATACAGGTCCTATTGCTATGACAGGTAACCCACCAAAAACCAGCTGAAAGTCAATGGCAGGCCAAAACTGCAGCCAGCCAGCTCAGATGGCAGAATAGTTTGGTATAGCGAGACCTGCTTCATCACACTTTAACATGGCTATGAGGTTGCTGGCCATTGCTATTACCACACAGTCTTAATTACATCACCGCCAGTGTGCACAGCAGAAATAACAGGCTGAAGTGCCTGTTCCAATCAACTGATCAACAGATGAGTGCCATGACAAGTTGGCTTACGACCATGACTGCTGGGGTAGCAAGTGGAAATTGCAAAGCTTGATGCCATGTGGGTTGCATTTATCCTGAGCCAAGAGAGTGAAAGGGAAAGAGGAGCTTTTCTCTCACTGCTGTCAAAAGCTTCAGCTGCCCCAAATTACCAAAACCATAGCCTACAGTTTTCTGACCAAAACCTGAAACAATTTCCTACTGTTATCAAAACCTGTACAATCTTTCCAGTGTACCTCAGTGGCACAAAACCCCTGCATATAACCCGTTTAAGTCAGACTGCCAAAGAGTAACATAGTTCGTTTGAATACAGTCACAGAAGGCAACACCTCTTGCACAGATGAGGCAGGGGTTGTGATTGAGGTTCTAGGTGTTGCACAGAATGTAGAGTTTGTCTGTAAGGATTCCTAGGGTAACAAAGATTTTTCATCTCTGCTGTTGAGAGAAATCCAACTGAAACATTTCTGCAAACTTTTTAAGCCAGTATCTCACTAAAGACAAGAGCATTCAAGCAAATCAAGGCATTGTTCTGGGAGGATACTCTGAAGCAGTATCTCTATACTTTGCTCCTGTCCTTATTTCCTAGGCATCAGCTGTTGGTGACAGAAACACAATAGATTTAGGTCTGACTCAGTACGTCTTTCTAGTACACCCCTAAATGTTGTGTGTCTACTTACAGCTGCATAATTTAATCTGGGGAGTCAACAGAATCTAGTCTTTGAAGAATGACCCAGAAAGCACATATGCAGAGTAGTGAGTTACTGAACTCCCTATAGTGAATGCCATGGTATATATCTAGATTCTTTCTGGACCCAACAACTGTATTTGGCCCACAGCGTAGGCACTTCCAGCTGTGTGACACCCAAAGCAGCAAGTGCTCTTCTGGGATTCTACATCTATCTCAGCTAGTCTTGGTCTTGTTGAAACAGAGCAGTTGAACCTGACTTTAGCATGACAGCCTCATGGTTAAAGCATTTGATTGGGTGTTTCCAGAGCTGAATACACATTTTAAGCTGCAGAAATAACCCTGGAAATTATCACTGACACTAGGCTACAGAGTTATGTTGCTTTTGCTTGGCCATCATTTGATCTCATTACTTCCTTACAGCAAAACTAGTCCAGAGTCCAGGTCCAGCCTGGACAGTTTCCCAGCTTGTGAATTAGGGATGTTGCTGGAAAGTGGGAGACAGACTGCAGAAATAGCTGAACGCAGAGCTATCACTTCCTAGGGAGGAGTTGCAAGTAGCTGCCAAGCCACTATGCAGAAGGTGAACATCGCTTCCTTCTCTGCCTTTCCGAATGCGAATAGCATGAGCTGCTAGGTTTTTTTTGTGCTCAGATGTGCTCTGAGCATAGAGGGGAGCCAATCCCTCATGAGCTTTTGGTCACAAACACTACCTCAGCTGTGGGTCATAAAGGCACCCAGGTTGTCACAAGGGATCCAGTTCCCTAAGCATGGCTACTTGGGTATGTGTTTGCATATCCAACTTTACATGCACAACTTTTGGGCCAAATCAGAAGGAACGTCATTAGTTTTACATATCTGTAGCTAGGCAGCCATTGACTGTGGACTGTCTAGCCTGCTGTCTTTGATCTAGGCCACTAAGTAACACTGGAATCCTGCTTTTGCATCAAAACAAGCATTCAGGATCTCAGTCCAAGAGTCTTGAATTAATGGGGCTTTTCCATTTCCTGTAAACTCACTTTGTAGAATCTATCACTGGAGAGGGAGACTTTAAGGCAAGGATATGTTTGTGTTAACATATAGTCATTTGGAAATTGGCCAAAAGCTATTCTTATTTATTTCCACTTACTGACGTGCTGAAATGTCACCGGGACAGGTTATTCAATAGATAAAGAAGATGCTAAATGCTTAGACCTTGTCCTACTTCAGAAAAAAAAAAAAAATCACAGAATTGCTGAGTTGTGAAGTAACTTCTGGAGATCATCTAGTCCAATCCCCCTGCTCAAAGCAGGGTCAGCTACAGCAGATGGCTCAGGGCTGGTTTTGAATATTTCCAAAGATGGAGACTGCACAACCTCTTCAAGCAACCTGTTCCACTGTTTGACAACCCTCACCATAAAAAGTTTTATTATGTTTAAATGGAATACTTTGTATTTCAGTTTGTGCCCACTGCCTCCTGACTTCTGGATTTTCTTTCAGATAAGCAAATTCGACAAGTCAAATCTTGCAGCTAACAAAAAACCCTGCCTATTCCTCCTATGGGCCTCAGCACTGCAGAGGTGAGTATCAGAAGGGCATTGGAACCTATGCATGACAACGCTGCAGAGAACACATTATGCCTTGAGAAATGTGCAACTTCTCTCCCAGGGCACTGCTGCAGAACTGTCATGACCCTCATACAACAACCCGACCTCTGAAAAGGCTCCACATTTCTGAGTGACAGTAGTCCATGTGCCAACAGGTAAGCCATGCTTTCTGCAGCCCTTTATTAGCTTAGTGAGTGTGTGGGAGTGCATCCTTCTGAAAAAGACAAAGCCCTTTACTCCACGGCAGTACGGCAGGACTTGAATTTCCCAGATTCCCAGGATTTGGAGATTCTGCATGTAAATGGATACCAGAACTGTAAGCCAGGATATGCAAAACATTTGTGTTACTTTCAGTTTTCTTTAATGCTGGAAACTCTGAGGTACAGAAAGAACTTCCTTAGGTGAGGATCCAGCAGCAGGGAGAGCTTGAAGATCATTTTATAACTAAAAGTACATCATCAGAACAGTTTTTCCATCAACAAAAACTCCTGATTACTTACAAAACTTCTACCAGTATTCCTTTGGCGATACAGTTATAGTCCCTGCAGCGTATTCCAACATTTTTGTCATCTGATCAGCCCTGCATAATTTACTTGATAGCAGCTGTGTGTTTCTTCAGACTTTTCCCCCTAGTGCATTAATACTTTCTTTTTTTTTAAAGCTTTCCAGGGATTCTGAAAAATGTCTTTTTTTCCCCCCTTCCTTTTCTTACACTCCTCCCACACTGTAACGCCAGCCTATGCTTTTCCCTAATGGAAACCATTCACTATACACCTTTAAAAGACAAGAAGCAATTCTGCAACTTTGTTTAAAATCTAGGAGAAAAAGAAAAAAAGGATAATTGCTTCTGCTATGAGAGACCTGAGCTTAGTTTACGCTCTGCCACAAGCCTCCAGTTTATAACCTCAGCTGGACTCAGCTAGCCTGTTCTTGTCCAATTTTTCTAGAGAGGTATTGGGAGAATAAAATACCTGAAAAGATATATTGGGTGAAGCCATGTCATATCACAATAATTTTCCTACTATAACTTAGTGCATTTTTGAGAATCAATTTCCAAGCTTTTTACAAAGAGATACTAGAAGATGGCAATAAAATAGAATTCTCTCAACAAAGCAGATTCAGACTCAAAATGGCAGCTGACATTATGTAGATATATGTTTTAGTGATGCTCATACTGGGAAAAAAGTCAGGGAAGATCAGTAGTGGAAACAAGCACATCACCTGTAGAGTTATGTTTGGTAAGAGTCTCTTTCTCATAGAGGTTACACAGCTGGTGACAAAGATAAAGCAGAAGGAATATTGCAAACAGCGTGTGTCTTGCATGGAAGAGTCACCAAATTGCAATACAGGCTATTCCTGCAAATTTTGTACATGATGAGTTCTCCAAATCATGCCACAGTTAATTAACCAGAGAGGAAGAGAACAACAGAAAAAATGTTAATTTGTGACCCAAATTCCTTATACTTTTTAAACCACTTTCCCCTTGAACAGAGTATCTGAAAGCAATATCCTGGCATGAGTTTAATCAAATTTAAAGTAACACAGGCTAATCTTCTGAGGCCTGTTACATCTGTGAAAAGTTATTTCTTCCCTTAAACACTGCTTCCCTCCTGGAAGTCTTTTAGTCATGAAATAAGCAAGCAGTTGTGTCTGAGGCAGTAAATACAGCAGTTACCCCCCCCATCCCACCTCCCGCCCAACCTCTGCTTGCTGCTTCCCCAAAGAATACAACATCAAGTTCCACTAATGAAACAACTCTTTTTCCTCTGAGATAAAAGATAATGAACAAGAGAATGGTTAATAGCAGTGGCAACTATCGTAACAGACAGGCATTAAAAGGTTTTGGCAGTCATTTTCAAATGCTGGAACCAGAAATTGAGCATTTAATATAATTTGAGGAGTCCAATTTGAAGCACCATTTTCCGTCTTGTTTCTTAAAAAACATTTTCCTTAGCACATGGATCCAGTGCTGATATGCATCTGGATTTCTGGTCGTTAACTGAAACTTCTGGAAAGTCCCTAAAAACCCTCTTGTGCTTCCCTTCCTTTTTTTCCTCTCTCCTTACCCACAGAGCAGGATCTGGTTTCTTTCTTTATGCTCTTTTCTGTCTTAAAGCAGTCAGTATCACGAACAGAACTTGTCTTTAGTTTCTTTGGTTTTCCTTCCAGGAAGGAAGGCTGTGTCCCATTAAGCCTTTCCAGTGCTGGAGCGACCGGGTGTCCCATTGGGCACACGCTGCATTCACATTAAATCTCTCCATGCTCCAAGGCTCAGTAAGACACAGTAGCCAACTGCCAAAGGCTGCTGGTTTGCAGTTTTCAAATTTAAGACTTAAGATACAAATTGATTCTAAGACTGTATCTCAGAACTATAAAGTTCTCCCCTTCTATTTTAATGTGATTACCAAAGAATGTACCTCAAAACTCAAAAGCAGTTTGATTAAGAGGCATGGAGATGTATGTATGCACACGACAAGACACAACTATGTCTCTTTTGCCATATGTTAGCTTAAAGGATGCTTCATTCTCCACATTAATCCGAGTATTAAAAAAAGGTCAAGGCTAGCGTAGGTCTGCCAGAACCCTAAGGACAATTTAAGAACACAAACCCAAACCAACCTTCCACAATTTGTACCCATCGTAGCTCCAGGCTCAGAGTCACTTTTAGTGCAGAGAGCTCCTCACTGCTTTCAGTGGGAGATCCTCACACAGAAAAGATCACAAAAAAATCAGTCCCTTGGGGAACAGGGAAGGTTGTTTCCAATTCCTTCTCTCAAGCTTCTATCAGTGCAATGGAACTTCTGCACACAGTTTTCCCCCCCTCTGAAGTTCCCTTTATTATTTCAGCTCTGATTTCTGGGCTTACTGTCCTGTTATTTCCCACCTAGGCGTGATACTATTTGAGCTTCTCCTTTCCTCTTGTTCCCTTGCATCCTCCTGAGAACACAGCATGCAGGCAAATGAATTGGCTATAATTCTTCCTGCCAATTAGAAGTATAGTCAGAATCAAGTGAGTAAATACCAATAAACAATGACATCTGTCCAGCCCATTTGACCCTCTGACAGTTTTCAGTACTTTCCACTTTATTAATATGAGGTATTAATAGAACAGATATGTTTCACAAAACACAGCACTGTAGTACTTTGAATCACAGAGCTGATTTTTATAGCCAGAAAAAAAAAAATTCTTTAACTTACTTCTTTATGCCAGACACCGTTCAAGTTTTCTGAGGACTTTTATTCTAGTATTCCAGTAATAAAATAATCACACTGGTAAGCAGATATCCTCCTAACTCACTCTATCTTTTTAATATTTGATTATGAATACTTGGGACAGGAACAGTTCATAGTGTTTGCACAACATTACAGGGTCCCAGGTTCAGATTTAAGTAGCCAGGTCCTCTCGTAAGACACAGTAATTTAGCAGACACTATCAACAAATGCCTTAGACATAAATAGAAGGAACAAGCCTCTCCTCCAAAGAGTTAACAGTTGAAGACCTCAACTCCATATTGTGCTTGGTGCCAGGGAAATTCTTCTAACCCAGAAACATGGGCACAGAGGGCAACTGCATACTTCTCAGTGAGGTGCCGGGGCATAAACAGATACAGCTTGGAAGAGACAAGCAATTAGACATACGCTCTCATGAAAAGATATCTATCTCATGCCATGGCTATTTTTAATACAAAGCAACAATTTGACATAATTCATACTCAAGCAAGTTAACACTATTCAGCATGCTCATATTTAATATGTAATACAAGTTGGTAATTTTAGAAACTGTCCACTTTAATGTTGCATTTCTCTTTTGCAGGCAAATAACCTTATGCTGCATCCATTTCTTTTTCATTGAAAAAAAACATTTCAACAATTATTTCCAGCTTGCACGCATTTGAGTGTCCACCCTTAAAATATGGTTAGCTGAATTCCTGGAGAAAGGCCAACCACAGCTCTAAGCTCTGCAATTAAGCGTGAAGTGAGAGAGATCAGCACCCCAAAACACAAACACTCACACTCGAAACAAGGCTCTATAACAGAAGAATCTCTTTGCAGCAGTAAAAACAGGCAAGTTTTAATATGTGCTGGCACAACTAAATAACAAGTGCAAAGCCTAATGTGAACAAGATGCAGTACTAAAGGACGCTTCGTGAGTTTGCAGCAAGTGACAGACCACTCTTTTCTGCCAGAATTAAACTGCAGCAAGTAACCAAGTCAGGGCACCTCACTGCTCCTTGACTATAGTTTTTAGATAAAAAAAGCGGTTTCTCTTACCCTCATTCTTCTGGGAAGCACATGCAGCTTCTCCCACTGATATTTCTGTTTAAGTAGGATACTAATACTGACTTACGACCAAAAGATCGAAGTTTACCTACAGAAACATCACGCCTGTCCATCTAAGTCTCTCATTTAAAGAGCTGTGACTCTTTTTCCTAAAAAGCTTGTCTTGTGCTGTGGGACACAGAAAACTACACAGTATTTCCATGCCAGCAATTGTGCCAAGAGCTTTCTGCCTTACATACACACTGCTGGAGCCCTACCTTCAAACAGCTACTTCGAAGCAGCATGCCCTGTGGCCATACAGCCCCAGAAAGCAGAGCTCATCATTGCCCAACAGCAAAGTGAAGCATTGCTTTGTGCCCCAGCTCAGCCATCCTTTCAAATGAAACCCTAGTGCAAGTAGTAATTTCCTAACAAAGCACACATAATCAGTATTTCCCCACAATTAATAGAGGAAAAGCATGTGGTTAGCAGACTTCCCTAATAAAATGGACAGAAAGCTATATTCAATACTACTAAATAGATTTAACTTAGACTTGTGAAAGAAGTTCCAAACCACGATTCTCCCTGGAATAATGATACATGTTGCAAAACTTCCATTTCATCCCTGTGTACATGTTAAAGAGATTAAGACAAGTCACGCACTACGTAAACCATGACTGCCTCACTGTGGATTAAAGCAATGCTTGCTTCCAGTAGATTACTGTTACTACTAAAATATTTTTTTTCCTTCATCCCTCAGAAAAATAATTGACAGGTGAACAATCCAAGGTATTTCTGAACATCCTACCACAATATTTTTATTGGCTGACAAATAGCTTGCAATAAGTGAAGCTGAATAATCAGTTGATCTTGGCTGAAATCACAGCCATGCATCTCAAGGATATCTTGAAGCTTGCATTTCTGCTATGTGGGGATTTATTCTCAGATTTTTTCAAAACTCTCAATAGCTTCGCAAAAGCTCTGGTTTAACACTGATTGAATACTGGGCATTACATAACCATTTACTTTCAGTTATGTTTAAAGCCTACCTAACTTCATTGCTATACCTGAGTTCACATTTCCTTCCTCTGAATTTTCTTATGAGCTTCTCTTCCTTGGAAACATAGGCTGGCTGAGCTCCAGCTGTGAACTTTCTGGAGGATTTGCTTAAACAAGTACTAGTTTGCATCTGATCAGATGGACAACAACAAACCAGATTTTATTTTCACAAGAGAATGACATTCTAGCTCTCAGAGCATGACCCTTGCACATCTTGGGACCCATTACTTGCCACATGTAGGTCCTTTGAACCTGGTTCAATTAAAAAAAAAAGTTAAGTTGGAGTTGCTATTCCACAGACTCTTATTTCCAGACCTTTTACCACAGCTCTGTAGCATCCCAGGCTGCACACAATAAAAATCAATCTGCAAAGCAAGGACGTCTTCCTATAGAGACAACACTGGTACCTTGTGACATACTGAACACTTTGAATTTTATGTTGAATCTCAGCGTTGTAGCTAGGTGTTGTTTAGTTACTTTAGTGACTTCATACATGATTCCAAAAGAATCATTTACAGAGTAATCTGAATTATGCAGGCTATGGTACTGTTAAACACATATCCTTGTTAATTCATGTGTATGGCTTCTGCATGGAGACATAATCCAGTTACTGGATGCGGTATTTACCAGGCTAGACCAATAGCTATAGCTACTGGCTGTCGGAGTAGTGTATCTGGTTACTGATACATTACCTCTGCTGGTGTACAGTCCATGTCACTCAATTAAAAAAAATTATTTCATCAACTTTTATGATACCTGTATTAAAAAAATGGAGATGTCTTATTTCTGCTGTTATTATTGCATATTATTTTCTAGCACCTCCTTCAGACATAGGCCCAACTGCATTAAACAGACAGGATTTGTGCCCTATTGTTTGGGGAACTGTGCTTGTGAACCCACATTTTTGTTCAGTTTGGGGATATAGAAGTTCCCTATGGCAGGGAGAATCCAAACGAAACAAAACTGCTGCAGAAACTATCCATGAAGTATTTTGAGCATTTCTGTTCAAAGTTTAGCAGCTCTATCTAAACCGGGAGCCTTAGAAGGTGGCTTGGCTGTGCTGTGGTCAGAAGCCATGGCACTCCCGGCATGGAAGCACCCTCCCAGGCAGTTATCCCCAGGGACACCCAGGCACAACCCCCCCGCTCCCAGGGCATTACCTGCCATTCATCCACACACCTCCATTTTGACAAAACAACATTTCCCACACAAGCAAACAAAAGCCGTTTGATCCGCGAATTCCTGCCCAGCCCCATTATTGACCCCAGTTTCCATCCCCTCAGTCTGGTCCTCATGAGCAACTACTTTGCTAGAGTTCAAAAGCATCACTAACTTTCAAGTTAAATTACTGTATAACTTCGAAATGCTGATTCAGAGGTCTTGTCTCACCAAGAAGAAAGTAGTATATCAGCAAAGAAAAAAGCGTTATATGTCCATCCAAGGGCTTTTCAATCCCATAACAAGGCACTGAAGGGCTTAGGAAAGGTCAGAGGCAGAAGCTCCAGAGTGACACAGCAAGCAGGGCAGAGCAGCACTGGGAATATTCCATGAGTGCATAAACCGAAGATATTTGTCCAGAAGCCCAGACTCTTTCCCAGTGTCTGTTGATTATTATTAATGTTACAGAAAGACTCAGAGTAGCTTGCACTGTCCTCACATGGGACAAGTCTGAATTTTAACAGTTCCTGAATGAAGTGATGGGATAAATAATAATCTCAAGAGCTGCAGTAGCCCCTAGAACTCAGCGGCAAGTTGGTGATCAGCATTCTCCTCAAGCTGTATAAGAGAATTATGGCTTTAGTGTGAAAGATTAAGTATCAAGGTAAAATCTTTGTAGAGAGGAAAGGAGTAGGTAACCTCACCTCAGTAACACTCATGCAAGGAAAAAAAAAAAAATCTGAGTCTTCACTCTCTGATCTTTGATTTTCCTTCTATTTACTTCAGCTTCAGTGAAGTCTATACCCTTTTGCCAACAGGTAGAACCACACAGTCTCTCCACTTATAATCTCCTTGACTTCAGAGATGCACATGCAGGGGTAGAAAGAGGCATTCCGCACAGCACAGGTAACTTGTTCCCTGCACAACAGAACTAAGGCAGCCTGGTTTCAGACAGGTTCCTGAGCCCATGCACCTACACCCTCCCATCACACCAGATGCTCCCACTTACGTGCGCACCCTAAGGCACCTGGTTGCACACACATGGTCGAACAGAGGGGTGGCTGTTGCAGACATGCAGCAGCCTCTTGGTGAGGAGACCTACTCCAGGTCTCCTCCCCAATGAGAACATTCCTGAAGTCTCAGTTGCTTCCTCACCTCTGGGATGTCTCCATCTTCCTGCTCACACAGGACAAACTGAGCAACAGGTTGAAGAGCTTTTAGGGTAATGATGATGAACAGGCAGCGCAGTAAAGCTGGTGGGGCTCTACTGGTTTTTGCTGTTTCCTTAGCAAACTAGAATGAACATTTGGGAAAGGTTGGGCTGGATGGCTGGAACCTCAAAGTTTGATGGGGAAGAGGAGGAGGGAGAGATGTGCTTGAGGGCTGTTTTTTGTTCTTTGATCTTTCTACTAGACATACATGTTTCTTGCAGTAACCCTTTTACTAATTTTGAAAATTCACCTTTTTCTTCAGTTATATACCCTCTCTGTCATATGAGGAACAATAAATTCATAAGCAGCACTGCCAATAGAAAGCCAATTAAATTTTTTGAAGGCCAAGGTGCTCCATTCCTGAACAAATGCATTCTTTTCTCACATATGCAAAGCATCTGTGGCTGAAACAGTTCCCGGAGGAAGCTCAGGGGAGGAAATTCAAACACTGCAAGTCAAAGCTGCAGAAGGAGAGGCTATTCTTCACAGAAGGTTACAAAGTTTTTTCCTGCCCTTGGGAAAAGAGAAAAAACCACACAGGACAAGAACAATACATGCTCACTCACTGTGAATATAAGTAAAACTCACTCCGGAGACATTTTGCCCTGATGTGCCTTGTTCTTACCTCAGCCCTGAAGGCAAAGCCTGCCCTGGGAATTATGACAAAAGGATTGCCAAATAGGTTGGGTTTGTTTTGAAATCCTAGCCTGGTTTTCCAGGGAAAAGGGGTTTGGTTGTCCATTTCCATTGGCAACTCTCTCCCCTGAAACAGAGGCTGAGGGCTCCCTGTCCAGGCAGCAGCACACGGAGCCTGTACAGAGGTGAAGTGTTGAGAGGACGTGGGGGCAAAGCAGGGGTAAGGAAAAGCCATACTGACCATTACACATAGAAGACTGAGATTTTTTGTGAATGAAGTAAAACACATCTTTAACAGCTTGTGGAGTGGAGCAGAGCAGGAAAAACACACAGTTACAAAGTTGTCTACAATAGACTTGATTTTGGTTTTCTCCCCACTGGAAGGCTAGAAACAGCAGTTCCTTGGGTAGGTTGCCACTGACACAGCCTGCTCAACATGAGTGGGCAACCTGACCAGGTAACATCAGAATGAAGCGATACCCGCACCATGTGCCACGAGTGCTCTGAAGTAGCATTGTGTATTTGCTTTGGCAAGGAGGCTATGCTAAAGCTTCGGGTTGTTCTGCTTTAGGAGGGAAGAGGCACTTCACACCCAGCCCAGGGACATCATGGGGTGGGTGTGAAGCTGAGCCAGTGGCATGGCACTACGGACCATCCACCCAGCCCAGAGGAACACTGAGTACCCCTAAGCAGGCAGGTGTCAGCACAAACCTGCTGCTGGCATGCATCCGACTGCTTAGAGAGATCTCAGCAGTTTACCCCCCAATGCCCTTTTCTCCTACCAGAAGGCCAACGTGACAGTGTGCTGTCAAGAACTTGGTCCTGAGCTCGTGGTAGGCCTCACACAGCACTAATCCACCTTCTGAACCTCTTCCTATTTAAACACAGTGCTAAGGGTTGAGGATTTTGTCCACAAGAAGCTTTGAGAGCTGGCAACAGCCTAGCACCCAGAAAGCTGGAGAAGCACCACTAGCATGACAGCAGAAAACCTGCAATGAAAGCATTAATTGGAAAACCACATCAGGTATGATGATCACCTGCTTTAAAGGAAATTTCACAAAAGGAAGGAACAATATTGATACAGATCTTGTGTGCATTCATTACCTGACCACTAAATGCTGCTAGGACCATTTAATTCATACCATATCTCTTCTATACTAGGTCACAAAATTAAATCCAGGGTTGTTTCCTCAGCAAGACCAGCTAACTTTTCTCTGAACAGTAAATAAAAGAATCTACAAAGTTCATATTAAATTACATAATCACATTCCAGGCTTCCCAAAGGATTTCCCCCTTTGCCAAAATGTTCCTTTGGAAAACCTGAGCCAATTCAAAGAGAAGCCACTTTTAAATTAACCGCGTACTTATTCAACAGAAAGCTACACAAGTTATTAGACAAGTATTAACTAGTATGCCTCTCATCTTACTGAGTTGATTAGCTATCCATAAAAGCGCTTAACCTCAGAGTTTTGTGTTTTGTTGGTTTTTTTTAAACCACATACAGCTTTTGCGCTGATGAAGTTCTTTGTTTCCTGGTTTATTTCCCCCTAACAAAGGGGAGATTAAAATTGCATAAACATGCAGTGAATACTGAACACATTCATAGTGTCTTTAATAGTCAAGCCCTGTATGAAGGGAGTATTTGCTAGCAGCAAACATCAGTTTCCCTCTTCCTGAAGTGCTCTGTGGACATCATTGTCAGGGCCAGCAGGAAGCCTCATACATTCTCAGGGACAGGTAACAAGTTAGAAGACTTCACTACAACATCGAAATTGTAGTTGCAACGACTCATCTCTGCCTCCTAGCCTCAGGTCTCAGTGTAACATCGTTTGGTCAGATGATGCATTTGCCTTTTGCAAGAGAAGGATTCCTGTCTCCTGTAAGGCAACAGCAACCAGCCAGAGAAGTGCAAAGAGCTGAGCTGGCTGGGGACCACTCCCTTCTCATCCTGTCCTCCCCATGCCTACAGGCTTTTTATTATTTTTGGTTTTAATTATTATGAATATTGTTTTTTTAATCTCCAAGATGCTTCTTACCAAATGAGAAAAGCCTCTTGTGTAGCACTGAGGAGCCCCAGAGGGAAATCCTGTGCCACTGTCAATGCCAGACCAGAGCCCCAACCCAAAGGAGTGCTTCACCTCTCCTCTCCCATGGCTTTTTGCAGTCCAGGCAGGTTAAGGGATACAAAAAGAAAGGACACAATTTAAGTGCACTTCGTTTAAAGTAAATAACCTAAAGCAGGAGAGTCCATGTTTACTAATAGACTAAGTTCTGGAAAGATGAAACTAAATCTTGACAGTTGACTAGTGTACGAGTTGCCGTGCTTTGCTGCATTTATGAAATCCTACCCAGCAAAATGCTGTCACCTGACCTTGGCTCAGCTCTTGTCTTTAAAACTCCAATTGCAAGAGATTTAAATGATCAAGAAAAACAAACATAAATGCCATTAAAGCAAAGTTAGAAAGGACGAGACTTTGGGCAAGGCAATCCTGGAAGCAGTGCCTCAGAGGCAGAGTGGCTGTACGACAAGAAACCAAGGGACAGAGTTATAGCAGTTTGTCACACGTAAGGCAGCAACGGCAAAAAACCAGAGTGACCATAATGCAGGCAAATCTGAAGTTACTGCTCTTGCAGCATTCATATATGCACTTTTTAAACTAAGTTTAGTTTTGTTCTCCTCATTAAAATATCCGTAGACAGCACTATAGGAACCAGTAGTATTTCAGTTGTTAAAATGCAACGTATTAGCAAGGAAAAAAAAAAAGTAGCAAATGACAGCCAAAACATGACAAGTGGCTTTTAAAAATTTTAGTTCTGCCAAATACAAATATAATGATTGATTTCTTCTGCAGCAGCATCTATTCACAGGGCAAATTTGAGGCTGGTTCACACGACGGAGTTACACCCCAGAGCAGGTAAGCCCGCTGCGTTTTCATAATCAGTAGACAGAACACGCTTGCCCAGCAATTAATTTACAGCAGTTGCGAACTGTGCCAAGCCACACGTGATACCACCGTCATTTTACAGGCTCGTCCGAAGGAAAGAGGAATTTGTCCACAAGAGGGAGGTAGCAGCCCGGCAATGGTACAGCCTTGTGCTCTGTTGCAGGTGTAAAGGAACAGGCGGGAACGGCCCCGGGCGCAGGGAGCGGTTCCTCCCCACCACCCACCACTCCCCCCGCACTCCTTTCCTCCCTCCCCTGCGACGCAACCTGGAAAGGGTCCTGCAGGGGGTGGAAGGGGAGGCCACAGGGGGGTCAAGGGGGGAAGCGGCACTTTAAGAGAGTA
>VYXH01011432.1:457744-476717 GCA_013397275.1 Burhinus bistriatus | reverse complement strand
GGAAGCGGCACTTTAAGAGAGTAATCAAGTAGCCCGTGGGCTTGCTCGCTTCAAGCTTCTGAAACCGGACAAAAACTGAGCAGGCGGGTACAAACTCAGCTCAGAGCAACTAGTTATTGGTTGGGGGCCATGGGGTGGGGGGTTTGGTTGGTTTTTGTTGGTGGTGGTTTTGGGGGTGGGGTTTTTTGAGGGGTTTTCTCTTGTTTTTCTTGGTTTCGGGGTTTTTTTGTTTGTTTGTTTGTTGTTGTTGTTGTGTTTTCTTTTGGTTTTGAGTATTTAGTCTAGCAAAAGCAGTTTGGATTATGTAGAACGCAGGCAAAAAGGAGCCATGCTGAAACGGGCTAGTGAAATTAATATGCAGCAGTTGTCCAAGGAGGAGGCTGTTCATCAGTCAAGAGAGTTTGATATTAAGTGAAAGATACTAAAGAATGAGCATTTCCTTGTTGGAGTGGCCCCGATGCTCTGTGACAGAGGTCTGAGCACAGAAACTGTCTGTGCTCCATGGGCGAGACCAGGAACGCTTTTATTAGCGTGGCTTGCTGTCTAACAAGAGGTACTTTGTCACAAGTAACCCGCTTGATCTTGTTCTAGAAGTAATGGTGACATTTTGGTCATCACTTTGAGGACCTTGACACCCCCTAGCAGCCACAGAACTCGGGCTTCCATGCCTCAGGGAGCGCCTGTGCCACATCTGCAGCACAGATGTGAGGAGAGCCAGTGTCAGAGGCTGCATCCTGAGCACCTGCTCAGGTGTGATAGCTCAAGGAGGGGCCGAGCTGCAGTGCTCATTGCAGAGGCTTTATCACACAGATAAACAAACACCCCACCACAGCCTCCTTACAGGCTGGCAGGCCCATCAGCAAGTTTTCCCAGACCAGCACAGCATTCCCCAGCAGCAGAGTGAGCTGGCTGCTCCTGCCCAGCTCAGCTGTTGCACCTGCACTTGTGCTTACAACAGCTATTTTCTGTGCAGTCTCCTTCTCTGGAGATACTCAAAACCCACCTGGATGCGTTCCTGTCCAACCTGCTCTAGGTGAACCTGCTCTGGCAGGGGGGTTGGACTAGATGATCTCCAAAGGTCCCTTCCAACCCCTACCATTCTGTGTTTCCACAAACATTTCAGGGTAATGCAGTCTGCAGGAGGAGGTCCCTGCACAAAATCTGTTCTCCAAGTCCCGGGTTCAGTCCGGATCACTTCCCTGTAGCAGTGCACCAGAAAGCAGCAGGGACACTTGCAGGCAGAGAGAACAGGGTGAGCCTGGCAGCACACACCTGTACAATTAGGGGGACCATCTCATTGGCAGCAACACACCATAACCCATCCTAGGGGAACGGAGAAAGAGCTAAAGCAGAGACGAAAGTGCCTGTCAGAGTCTTTGAATTTCTCTTTAAGATAATTATGGGCAACTTCTTTTCTGCGCTAATTTAAGAAACTCAAGGTTCAGGGGGAAAATGCACATTTCAGTGATAAATTTCAATCCTTACATTAACGAGATCACCACGACCACATGAATCAGTTGAAATAAAACTGGGGGGGAGTAGTGACCATTTGATATCAAGTCTGTCAAAGTAAATTAGACTGTACTGGCAGCCTTCCTGAGCGTGGACTTTGTGCATGTCATCAGCCAAGGTTCACTAGTGCAAATTCATACAAGGAAGGTGCACCCCAGAACTTGGCTACCTGCTGAAACCGGCTTCTGAAGCTCTCAATGAACTGCAGATGAAGTTTGCCTTATTTATTTACCTAGCAGCAGAAATGAAACAAAAAAGAAAGGGGTTCCTTAAACTGACAAATTAGCAGGCTGAGAGAATGCTGACATCTATTCACTAGCAAAAAAAAAAAAAAAAGCAGCAAGTAAAAATTAAAAGTTAGTTTTGTTTGCTGTCACTGGTCAGTTTAAAAACACAAATTTAGTCTTCCAACAGGCAATTTTTCAAGGGCTGTTTAGTTGCTACTGGTTTTTGGCAGTCAGCATATTTGCAGAATTCCCTGGAATTCCCTGACAACAGCTCTGCAGTTTTCAGAAGTGAGTGCTTTCGAGATGAGCACCATTCCTCACCTACATAGAAAAATGTGCTTGTAAGTAAAAAAAATGTAGAGGAGAGGCTGCTGCATGTCCAGCTGCCAAAGTTCATCTCTTTTTCACTCATCCTGGAATGGAAGGTGTCACTGGCCTTATATTCAGGTTAGTGTCCAGTTGCTGGGTATTTTTAGTGCACTAAAAAACAACCCTAGCTCAGGGTAGCGTAAAATTAATGGGAGTAAGCGTGACTAACATCTGCCACGTGAAAACCCCAGTGACATCGTGTCAATGCTCTTTATACACTGTGGAAGAGATCACTACACTAACTACAAGTAATGCATTCAGAGATATAAGAAAATTTTTGTAAATAAAAGATGTCAAAAAGTTACAGGACTCATTTCCTCAAGTTTCCTGATGGAGCGCTCCCCTTCCACCTACGTGTCTCACCCTAAGCCTCAATTTCCCCCTTCCTCTACACAGAGGCCTGAGCTCCAGCCCTGTAAGCATCCTGGCAGCAGCTCCACAGCAGCTGAAGCACCACCAAAAGGTGACGGATTCTCTGGCTGCCAAGGGCACAAGAAAAGCATGCATCCAGCCCATGACTGTTTTGCAGGGTTTTTTTTGGTTGGGTTTTTTTTGAGAGAGTTTGCATGTGTCCCAACCAAAGGAGCAGGAAGAAGCCAGAAGTTTCCACTCACCGCAATGGTAAGACTGCATTTCATTTTGTAGAGACAAAAAATAACTACAGGAAATGCAAAATCCTACTGCTGGGGCGAGTGGAAATTTTTATCTTTTCCCTCCCACCCACCATAGTTAACGTATATCTGGGCAAAGAGGTTGCAGATGATGGAAACTCATATGGGTTGTCCATATATTAGTAAGAGAGGGGCAACCAGAACACATAGCTATCCCAGCTTACAAGCATTACAATTGCATCACACACACCATCCGCCTTTGGCCATAAAATCAGGCACAGAACACAGCTGCGGACACTGCTTCTAGTGTATTGAAACAGAAGTTTTCATGTGGGAAGTTCTCAGAATGATTAAAGTTTCACAATTAATATTACTAATGTTGCATTAAGGTGAAGGATGGCAAAACACATCAAGAATTAAGTTGCACATTCTCAGAACGGCACCCAAAACTCAACAAGCCAAAGCCTTTTGCAAGACAGTGCCAATGGTTGTGCAGGGTAACTACTGGCAGCCACCTTCAGCCTAAAATAACATGAAATTCATTGAGTCAAGCCAAAGCTAAGACAAGCTACCAGCCTATTTCAGCTTCTCTTAGAGAAACCACCTCTTCTGGGAGGCATCAGAGTTTTCTGACACTGAGACAATTTTTCTTTTTGAAGTTGGACAGAACCTTCAAGCACCAGCCAGTTCCCCTTCACCTGGGATGCCCTTCCTCCCCAGCACTGGCAGGTCAAGCAGCAGCCAGCCTCACCACTGCCTCCCTGGCAGAAAAATAAGCATTTTCTCCACCCCAGAGGCAAGAGATACCTTCATGAAGACTTTACCTTCCCAGACCACAAACTTCTTGGCAGAAACGATCATTAAGTATATTAGTGAGCACCAAGACTGCACTACAGCAAGCTGCCCCTCTGGAGGCTGAGCCATGGGGCAGCCCTCAGGACCAAGCTGCAGGCTCTCCTGACCACCCCATCACAGGAATACAGCCAAGCAGCAGCTCTACCCTAGGAGGATGTAGTGAAAAAGACCTCACCAGCCCACAGCAGCTCCTTCCTCACAGCACCATCAGTCCCACAGCACAACCCCAGCTCAGGAGCACTTCCACACCTACCTGCAAACTCCATGCTGGCTGCTCCTGAGATAAAGGGTAGACCCACCATTACCATGCACATCCCAAATTTATCTGCAGCTCCCTCTCATCCCCACTAGTGAGTCAGCCTCCCACACAAGCAGCCGGCTCCGCCTGCTCCAAAAGCCCCACCTGTGCCCACCCAGACTGGCTTCACCTGCCAGCTCCCCCCCTCCCCACAGGGACAGGCCAGCTGGGAGGTGGGTCAGCGCCGCTTGTGTGCCAGCCCCATGGGCCTAAGGCAGCCCACTTTCTGCAGGGCCATAAGACTTTTCCTAGTAGATCATGAGTTGTCCAGCTTGCACACCAGTCCCTGCCTAAATAGTAAGGGGTCCTAGATCACAAATATGAACAAATGGGCAGATGTTGCTAATGAGCTGCTAAATGTTCTGGTTTTGTTTCCCAGTGTCCTGTTAGACTTCTAAAGGCTTTTCCCCGTTCAGTGAGTGGGTTTTTCCAGGTTGCCTGTGGAAACCACGTAACTCTCCCCATATTGACCTACATATCTTGGGTCTTGAATGACACTCCAAGGAGTAGTGACTTAACAATATTCAGAGACCTCGAGTGCTGCAAACCTGACACACTCCATCTTGCTTTAGTCTCTGCCAAGGGTAAGGACCAGAGGCACCCACAGCCCACGTGCACAGCGAGAAGAGAGAGAGAAGCAGGGTTACTGTGCAGTTAGAGCGGGATGGAAATTAAGGATAATAGAGGGTTTCTTTTCACAAGCGTTCATTAGCCTGCTTCTGTTCTCAGTGAGGAGGAGGAGGTATAATGCGGTGGCAAAGGTGGAAAAGCTAATAGGAGCTGAGGCTTGGGAGTGATCCCCTCTCAAATACAAAGCTCGATCAGGTGAGTGTACTTGAGCTCGGGGAATAAACACGTCATTTCTCCTCCAGAATCTGGGGACCTGAAATCGCAACCCAGCAGCAAACATTTATTCCTCAGCTCAGGCCTGGTGTTGCACATGTAGTTAACAGCAGATGTCGGGGGGGGGATGTTTCACGAGGCGGGAGAAAGAAGCTGCTTGAGCAAGGCCAAGCCTTACAGAGATGCAATCGCATGCAACAGACTTTGGGAGGTTCATCTTCCAGAACAAACAGCTTGGCTACAAAGTTTGAAGGAAAGGATAGCGAAGGAAACAGATGAAAATGGAAACTGGTATGGCCTGTGGGTTTGTTGTTACCTGGCCTCAGTTGAAACACTAAGATGTCGCAGCTCCTCTCCAACCCTCTGAAATTCTCATCGCACGGTCAGGGCCAGGAGCAATCTGCAGAGCTTTATGGGGATGGCGGCTTATAGAAATGCATCTCTCCCCCGGCACTGTTTCTCCCTGCTGGCTCCGACCCTTGCAGGTGACCAGCCTGCCAGCGGGGCAGCCACTGTCCCCATCTGCACAGGGCTGAGACCGTTCCTTAAATCACACATGGGGATTAGCAAGTGAATTATAGACTAGGTAAGGGCATAGCTATTCAGGAAGGGCCAGGTTAGAGAAAGGCTACTAGTAGAGGATTCGGACAAGTCTTGGTTTAGCACTTTGATTAATTGCTTAGTCAAAAAATGAAGAAATCATTGACAAAATCTGCTGGAGATCTGAGGTTGAGAGACGTCATTAATGCAGAGCAGAATGGAGATATCTCACAGGGCAAATTGGACAACTGGGGAGCAAAGGAAGTGGAATAAAGCTGAATGGGACAAGGGCAAATTCATAGTCAAGAGACTAATAATAATGCTTGCTACCAAAAGATGGGAGCTCATCCCCAAAAAATAGCTAAAGAAGGGCTTGATCACCACAACAATTCAATCACTGTTGTAACTCACTGTCCTGGTTTAAGGAAAAACAGAACCAATTTTCTTGGATGACACTCTAGACAATGAAAACGTGGTTTTCAAAGGCATCAAAAGAGCTAGTTTCAGTGCAAGTAGGGAAGGAGCACACCATCGCATAGGCTCTTCTGCAAGCCCGTGCACTGTAGCATGTGTACTCCTGCTCCCCTTTTCATCGAGCCATACAGGCACGGAGGACCCGCAGGAAAGGGAAAGCTACCTGAGAGGGTTTTTATAACCTGTCAAAAGAGAGGCAGACCAATCACTGCCTAACAATACATATCAGCTTAAACACTGCCAAGGGAGAAGAACTATTTAAGCTGGGAATAGGTTTTGCCTCAAGAACAGGTAGTCATAAGACGATAATAGAAAAATTTCAGGTGTCAATTAAAAGATAGCTGCTAAGCATTGAGAAGCGAGGGGACTGCAGGTCTCCCAACAAAAGAAGCAGCACCACTTGCCACAGGCACACAGGCACACACAAAGACCTCTCCAAAAATCTCACCAACTGGTTTTGAGACAAATCCTGGTGCCTTCGTAAAAGGTCCCGGTGAGGGGATTGTCTATAATTAAAGAGCTGGCTTCAGGAGGCCCCTTCCAGTTCTGTGCAGTACGAGTCTGGTAATTGCATTGATAGACTGACTGAGGCAGTTAATTAGTTTACTAGCATCAAGAAACAGTAACCTACTTTTGCAGTGCAGCAAAACTGGGAGAGGGGAGGAAAGGGCAAGAAAAAAGCTGCAAGCTGCTTGCCCAGCAAGTACAGACAGCTGTCTACAGGAGCACATTCACTCCTCTGGTCATGCACGTGGGGCACCACCCCAGGTGGTGCCTTGGGAGACAGGGCTCAGAGACTTGTTGGGAGTGCAGCACTAGAAGTATATTAAGATTATTATATCTGTGCCATCCATAAAAAAAGGGGGCGGGAGGGAACACCTTGATTGGCTGGAAATTTGAATTCAAGTGAGCTGTGTGATCAGACAGGGTGATACACAATATATGTAAGGCCCAATGCGCTGCTGTTTCTTCGCACTGACTCAAGGCTGCAGCCAGCCAACATCCACCTTGGGGAAACTGTCTCCGGGAATGGGCTTCGGCACCCACCCTGCCCCTATCAGAAGTGTAGATAAACTTGGGACGTGATAAGCATGACAAACCTAAGCCAACACTTCGGCTAACAAAGACTCCATCTGTGTCTGGATGCTTTGCTGTGGTTCCCAGGAATAAAACTAGCAGTGTCAGCTTGGGAGAGCGAGGGGTACGGATGAGCACAAAGGACAGAAGGATAAATTTTGTGAGTGGAAAAGCACTGGTGGCTCCAGGAGGAGATTCCTGAGAAACCCTGCGGCTTCTCTGTTTACAAAAGCAACTGCTCTATCCAGTCACATAACCTTGGGCTTTCAAGCCCACAATGTCCAGATCCTTGATATCACAGTGGTGTGTGCAGCGGGAGAACCTGGAGTTGTGTTTATTCTTATCTTTTCAAGGAATTTTTGATGTTGTCAGAAATAAAGGCATCTGTAAGACGCTATTAAACACTGAGAAATACTAGAACTGCACCATGCAGCACTCAGACTGGCTGCCTCGTTTCTCGCAGTTTCCAAAGGCACAGAAATCCAGAAGCAGCCAAAACCAGACTCTCTGAAGAGGAAATTATTGTCTCCACAGATCTTAGCCACTAGAGTGGATCTCTGTGTGATTTAAAAAACATACCTGTTTCTGCTTATTGTCTTCCTTACACCTACCTAAGAATATGTGTGGGTTTTAATTCTGTTCTTTTTTACGGATTGGACTACTGACATCAGTGATGCAGTGCCTTAAAAGGAAGTCTCTCACTTAACTCACAAATCTAATTGACATCTATGGGGAAGAGTCAGGCCGGAGACAAGTTTGGAAATACCCAGTCTCATGTTTTACTCCTGTGTGGGACTGAGTATTCACATGGCTTTTGCAGACAGAGCAAGACATTTCTGCCCAATAAGGCTGAGGGGTCTACAGAGATTTTTGTAGCCAGCAACTATTCATAACCCAAAGGAAAATAAAGAAAGAAAAAAAGCATTAACATGCCGAGACGGTAAACAATATAGGTTTCCTAAGAGCCCTCATCATTTCCTGATGGCTTAATCCCTGAGCATTTGGACCTCTCCCAGCCTCCCAGTAGTCTCTAGCCCCGGTGCTTGTCTGGCACGCAGCATGGTGACAGGAGTGGCAAAGAGCCATGGTGGAGCCGGTGCAGGGAAACCGCAGACCCTCGGTTGCCCGTGGGCCGGCCGAGGTGAGCCATCTCACACCAGCCTTCCTCAGCACTCGGAAATGTCAGGTACTTTTGTGCCTCCGCCTCGCCTCTGCCACCAGCCCCACGGGTGCAGGGCGGGCAGCCGGGGCAGGAACACAGCACAGTGCTGCTGTCACGAGCCCACGGGTGAGAAAAGCCTCTCTAGATGACTCACACAAAATGTGACTCGAGTATTGACATAGTCGTCTGGGTCTGACTGCCCAGCTCCTCCAGCAACTACAACACCGAGAGTATTCCTAAGGTGAGTCTGAGGTGCCTTTAATGGCTGCTTGGCCACGTGTACCCAGTAAGAGAAAAAGCACAGTTCACGAAGAAGATGATGGCAGAGCAGGTGTGAAAAGATACACGTTGAAACGCTCAGTCTGCTTTAAAGCGGCACGCAGCTTGCATTCAGTGGCATGAAAGGTTTCAGTTTCTTTAATTTGAAAGTATGGGAAGGTTAAAAAAAAAACCACCAAAGAAGCAGATTAGGTAAGGTCCATCTGATACCAGCATGGAGATGTCCCATGCTGCATCTATGAAGGATGTGTGTATGTGGTTATTCTTCAGGCTTAGAAATCTTTTAATGCTAATCCACTTTTGGCTCGAGACCTAAAACACGTATGCAAGTATTGACCCACTGAGACGTTACCATCATGACATTGCCAAGGTTGCTCTCCATACAGACCAGTTCTTTCGCACCTGAGAACTGAACTCGTTTCAGGACCCAGAGTTCAGCTCCCAGCTTAGTATCACACGGTCTTCCAGGCATTGGAAAATTCTTGCTAGCTTTAAGTGCACATCAAAACAGTGTCACAGAGGCCTCCAAGGCCATGCAACTGACCACGGCAGGAAATGGGCAATGGGCTCCTCCACTTGACAGCAGGCCATCCCTAGCTACAGGCAGCTTAGTTTGGCAAGCCCCAGCTAAATCAACAGAGGGAGAAACTGGTTTTGTCCACAGCAATCGTTTCTTCAGTAAAAGCTCTGCAAGAACCTGAGAAAACCTCGACCTCCATGCTGGGCAGCAGCTGTGGGCTGTCCTCCACACAAGCCTCTCTGGACTAAAGACAGGCCCAGAGCTGACAGCCTGCCAGGGGCTGTGCAAAGGGACATCTTGCAGCTGTGGACCTAGCACCTCTCTCACACCTTTCTGATTCCCTTCCCTTTCACTGCATGGCAGACTTACCATCCACTTCCCTCAAAGTGTTTGCTTTGAGGGCATCGCTCTGGGGCAAAGAATAACACTGGCTCCCTCCAAGACACGGGCAGAGAGAAACCTCATGAAGTTCAACAAGGGCAAGTGTAGGGTACTGCACCTGGGGAGGAATAACCCCATGCACCAGCACAGGTTAGGGGCTGACCAGCTGGAAAGCAGCTCTGTGGAAAGGGACCTGGGAGTCCTGGTGCACAACAGGATGACCATGAGCCAGCAATGTGCCCTTGTGGCCAAGAAGGCCAACGACATCCTGGGGTGCATCAAGAAGAGCATGGCTAGCAGGTCGAGGGAGGTTATCCTCCCTCTTTACTCTGTCCTGGTGAGGCCACACCTGGAGTCCTGTGTCCAGTTCTGGGCTCCCTGGTTCAAGAAGGACAGGGAACTGCTGGAGAGAGTACAGCAGAGGGCTACAAAGATGGTTAGGGGACTGGAACATCTTTCTGATGAGGAAAGGCTGAGGGACTTGGGTCTTTTTAGTCTGGAGAAGAGAAGGCTGAGGGGGGATCTCATCAATGCCTATAAATACTTAAAGGGAGGGTGCCGGGAGGATGGCACCAGTCTTTTTGCAGTGGTGTCCAGTGATAGGATGAGAGATAATGGGCACAAACTTGACCATAGGAAGTTCCATCTAGACATGAGGAGGACCTTCTTTACTTTGAGGGTGGCAGAGCACTGGAACAGGCTGCCCAGAGAGGTGGTGGAGTCTCCGACTCTGGAGACATTCAAAACCCACCTGGACACCATCCTGTGCAACCTGCTCTAGGTGTCCCTGCTCTGGCAGGGGGGTTGGACTAGATGATCTCCAGAGGTCCCTTCCAACCCCAGTGATTCTGTGACATGAGCTGGGCTCCCACACTGGCCCTGTCAGCTCTCAGAAGTGACATTTGCATCCTCAGCTACACGCCAGAGTGCTAGATTAGCCAACACCATAGACTCCTTCAGTAGCTGAGTATACCAGGCAACAGTTAGGCATTTATTACTGTGGGGGGATTATTGAGAAACACACTTGAAAGTCTGTTTATCAAGGTAGCACACAGCACTGCCAGTCTCGCATCCAGCTCCAGCGTTTACCCTACGAATTGGTCACTGTGGGAAAAGCGCTTTCACCCAACACCAGTTGCAGCTACCAGCCCTGACTGCCCCTCAGTCAGGGATTTACCAAAAGGAGGGAGAAAAAGGAAAAAAAAAATAAATTAAAGAAACCAAAAAAAAGGGGGCGGGGGGAGAAGCGAATGAAGAGGATATAGCATCTCAAGAGATCTTTTTAAGTTCTTCGTGACTAAATAATCATTAATTTGGTTATGAAGAACTCTCCGACCCTTCACCCACGGCCGGAAGCCACTATGCAGCAGGAACCATTTGTGAAACCGCTCTGTGGAAGGTCACCATACTGTAGGTTCAATACGTCTGATGTGCATTTGTTTCACCTTTCCCTCCACCCCCCACAGACTGGAAATTAAGCATTGAGTTCATTTAAGAATCTTTACTTTTTTTTTTTTTTCCAACTTAAATTATACTTCTGAAACACAAGTAAAAAAAAAAAAACTCACAATGAAATATGTTGCTAACTTCTACAGAATAGTCTAAATAATAATGCACTTACATCATTTACAGAATTTACTTTCACAATAAAGTAGGAGCGCTTAGATCAATATTTACATATTGACAGAGAACACGGTCCTGCAGCCGTCTGCTCCTGGTGCTCTCTCCTGGTGGAGTAGCTCCGAGAGACCAGAGCCTGCAGTCGCACGCAAATCCTTCTGCAGGGAGAAAGCCCTGCCAAAGTCTTTCTAGGTCCAGGGACCTGCCCATAGGGTGCCAAAGAGACCAAAATAGTGGCAAATATTTGCTTTTTCATCTTAAAGCTGCCACTGTAGCACATGAGCACACATCGATGAGTTATTTAAGGAATTCCCTGACACAGAATTTTGCTTCACTATATTAGGCACTTCATTATAAAAGTTTCTTATTATGGCTTATGCAAAACAATTCACTTTGGTCAGGATGTGTACTTGCTGGAGTCTGTGAGAAAGAGACATGTCCAGGGGCGCCCTTTGAGCCAATGTTTTGGGTTAGCCTGCATTAGAAATTTAGATCATATTACTTAATATCAGTCCTGAAGGAAGTATTTTATCAAGACCTGATCTTTCCAGCAAGTCAAGCAGTCAGTGTATTTTAAAGCTTAGTATATCTGCACTTTTCCCCCAAATTATTGGTAACGAGAGCTTTCCCTCTTACAATAAGTTAACTACTTACATCCATGCTGTTCAATGTGCCATTGGGTGACATATCCCACACATGATTGTCTTAAGAGAGTACACCGTAGGTTGAGGGATTATTTACATATCTTAACATGTAGAAAATAAAGTTGTAATTTACCAAAAAATAAATATAGATCAACAGAGTACAATATTGAAATAAAATAAATTAGCGTGATTCTCCAGTTATTGAATTCCCTCCCTTAAGGCCTGAGCCAGAGACAATAAAAAAAACCCAAACAATTATCTTTTGTCAATGGCTCAAAAAGGTTTTGGATGGGGCTCCTTATTAGACACTGGCTGTTTGAAATGAGATATTTAGCTAAGCTGACAGGCATTTGAAATCTATATGATCAAACAGCAAACTTACCTCTAAAAGGAGTCTTTTGGGTAAAACGATTTAGACCAAACATTAGTACTGTGTTTATTAGGAAGAATATAGTTCTTGCAGATTGTCTCGACATTAATTCAGCAGCAAGGAAATAAGCATACAGTTAAGAACAAAACGTATTTGTGAGGCAAATACGTGTTAGTGCACACGATTTTCCAAAAACTTCACTCCTCAGCTACATTTGTGCATGTTTCTGAATGCTTCTAACTAGACAGTTAATAAAAGTCTTCTCATGACTATAGCTAAGTTTGCCATAAAAAAAATTAACTGAAAAACAATAAGGAGTAACTTACTCAAGAAAGTTGTCCAGATAAGAATGCCGCCAAACTCCAGGTCCGAATATATCAGAACACTGAGAAATTTGGAATCTAAGTCACAGTTTTAAAACTTAGGTCTATCAAACTTAAAAATAGAAAAAAAAAAGAAAAAAGCAAAGAAGATTAAAAGCAGTGAATCTGCTCTCAGAATTGCACGCTCACCAGGTTTGTAAACTCTATATGAAGTCAAAGACGCACTGTTACTATAAGAGGCATAATGCCGATGTTCTATGCAAAGCAAGCAGTGCTGATGCTTTGTCTGTAATTTACTTCATGTCTCCTTTTTCTCTTCCTTGAGGATTAAGCGTTTAAAGTAATTCAGTAGCTAAAAAGTCTGTCTTACAGGAAAAGGTCTGGGTTTACATGGAAGGGGGGGTCACAGGCGTCCACGTGGATGCTAGCCTGGCATGCGCAGAGGCATCGTACTGGCTGTCGGGCAGGTCCGTGGGTGCCCCGCTGTCGTACAGGGGGGATGCGGAGGAGGCGGCAGTGACTGGGTGCGGAAGGGCAGTGTAGTGCGCTGGAGAACCACGTAAAAACTGGGAGCTCAGGCCGTTGGACATCCCGCTCGACTGAGACACCGGTGTGATGGTGCTGTTACTCACAGACCATAAGTTAGGATACTGACTGAAAGAGGGAAAGTGATAAATAACATAGGTTATTAGTGACTCTCGTGCCTGCTGGCAATTGCTCAGGTCCCAACACGGCTCCCAAGATGGGTTTGTCTGCTGGAGACAGTGAATTTCTTTAGGAAGCTCCCAGCCACTGTGAGGCAGAAGGACCCCCAGGCAGGAGGTCACGTTCATGGCACCCCATCAATAAATCTAGCCTCCCTGTTTTCCCAGTAGCAGGCTCCAGCACTGGGTACGCTAGCAAATTTTAAGTCAAACTGAGGAATGAACAGGGTGGCCAGAAAAATGCAAAGGTTTGAGAGCTGATTCCTGAGCCATTCCCCTTTCCTCAGGGGAAAGCCATGGGATGGAGGTGGCTGGACACAGCAGCTGTTGGACCCAGACAGGTTTGAATCCATTGCCATGAGTCTGTAAAAGCCCTAATCCCCCCATGGGTGCCTCTGTAGTTAGAGAGGGACAGATGCCTCCAGACAGCAATTCAGACCTCCTAGGACCTCGTTTATCATCTCATGGTAGAAGGGGAAGAGCTAGATCAATGGCTGCAGATTGCAAAGATAATATAGAAAGGGCTGCTTAAAAGGAAAAAAAAGCCTTGTCAGACACTACAGCCTCCGGTTTCTCTCCTCTGGGTATGTATACACAGACACACACACATATATAAACACATACATGAATGAAAAGAAACAAGCTGATTCAAGAGAAGCACTATGAGAAAAAATTCAGTCCTGCTGTGTAATACTACACAGCACTTTCTACCTATTGATTCCAAGCAGCTTAGCAAAAAAAAAAAAAAATATTATTCTTACATTACAAATAGGGGCTTTGACAAACAGGATGGCAGAAAAGCCTGCCTTGAAGTCCCACAGCTCCAGTTCTACTGGTTTTATCTACTGGACAACTCTTAGTGCAGCAACTGAAACTCAGTGGACTTTGCAACTTTCCAAATATGTAACCTGGGGGCCAGACACGGAAAGAAGTGCGGGGAGGACCTGTTTACTTCATTAACATAAGTTTAGGACTAAACTTACGGTCAGTAATACGGTTATTTTATACTGGGTAGTAGAACATACTCTGATTAATAGCTAAATGTCTATGTGCATGGTTCAAATAAAAATGCTTTCCACAAACAGAGTGGTAGATCTGAATTGCCAGGAAAGATGCCTAAACCTCATCCCTCTGTGGTTAATAGCAAAGACTTTACCACCTTATCTGTATTTCTTTAAATTTGCAAGTTTAGCTCCAAGGGACTGACTGTAAACCAAATCTCTGCTAAAGGACCCAAAGGTTTAATTAAGACAAGAAGTACAAAGAGGAGAAAAGATATACATTTATATGGTCACAAAATGGCAAAGGTTTTCACCAAGTGTATAATCCCAAACTACGCTGGCTTCTGCGGCAACACTCAAGTAAAGAATTACTGCCCCAACCGCTTGCTCCCTCTGCCCCTTCATCTGTAGCAGAACAAGGGTTTGTGGAGAGGGATGGGAAAGTGGTGACTGGCTAAAATGAAACAGATCAAAAGGAAACTTTTTAAACGCCATTTGCTTAAAAGCAAAATGGAGATGAAGCTTAAAAGAGCACCCTTTAAATTCAATGGATGTTTGTCTAAGTGGTTTGCAGTCCTTCATCTATGAAATACTGCTGTCACAAATATCTGTATTTCCAAAACCAAAACATAAAAAAAAATAGGTTTTATCTGTTTCTTCAATCTTTTCCTTGTAAACAGTCCTTCTCAGTGCCACCCCCCAAATGGCCAGAGTTGCACGTGGCCATAAGGCTTTCTAATTTGCTGGTGACCCTTTACCTCCTTTTTCAGCCTTCTCTTCCTAGGAAATATCAATATACCAATTTGAGGGCTGCTGAGGGATGGGTTCCTACCTGGAGCTGGTAGCTGTGCCAGTGCTGTGACTCATGGGCAGCATCGTCGTGTGTGTGGGAACTCCTAGAGAAGACCAGTTATCATGGGATTGCAGCATGGAAAGGCAGGCAGAGGAGTTATCGGCATAGGCTGCTGAGAAAACAAGCAAGTACTTAAACACACTAGAATCACACCAAATAACAATCTTGTATTCAAATGCAACGTACAGCTTTAAACCACCCTCCTCATTGCCGCCTTGCAAAAAACCAAACTTCACACACATACACAGAAACATGAAGTTGGCTACCAGGTGTGTCAAGTTTGTGATTTCACTGGTACGCCCCTGCTGATGTGTTGGTTTGTTCAACTTAGAACTGCGAAGTCTTATCTCTATGAAGAATCTATAGCCAAAAAGCTGTCTTCAAAACACCTGCTTGCTAATTCAGCCCATGCTTCCTTATTGGGTCAGTGGGAAGAGGCGGGCTCCTTACGCTATCCCAATCACTCTTCCAGGGCACTTCCTTTATCTCCGTGATCGACATTAGCTGTAACAGTCTGGCAGCACTGGATAACAAGCGCATCACTGGATCACACATCCCAGTTTTGAGCTCAGCATGCCACCACCAGCACTGAAGTCTGCCTCAGGCACCATCAGGAGTGATCGGACTGTGGCTTAAACCACACTCTGACTGGCTGGCCAAGGCGGCAGAGACGCTAGGAAGCTATAAAGGGAATCCTACACAGCCATCCATAGCCAGAAAGAAGTTACTGTGGCAGCTGGCTAAGGGAAGGAGAAGAGGTTCCTCGTTAAGGACTGGGGAGCAAGGAGGAACACCAGAGGTGTTTTGTTCTGTTATTCTGTTTCTAGTCACAAAACTTGCATAAAATTTCCAAGATGCAAGAAAAGTCCACGGAAAGCTAGTTTTCGGCTTTAAAATGAACTACAAAGCTGCATATAAGATTGACCAGGCTGCACCTAGAAGCCTGTGTATTACTTCACCATTCAAAATAGTAAATTTTTTTTTTTTTTTTAATGGGAACCTTCAATATCCATACAGGCTGAAGGGCAAAAATTGCTAACAAGCCTTTGCCAGAAAATTCAATGTTAAAAATGCCCTCCTCTCCTTTCCCTTAAGTACCTACTTGGCTATTTCTCAGCACAACTTTTAGATGGCTCTGCAGTTTACTCAGCTTCATATTGTTTCCATGTATCCAGTTGTGACACATTCATTGAGAACAACCTTAATCCAACTGATGTTAACTACAGCAACAGGCATGTAAAACTGCCAGAATCAGGCCCTCATTTATTATGTGTTAATAACAAGTGACACTATTAACAGAACCGGACATATACTTCTTCATTTCATTGTATTACCTATAATTAATGATGAAAATCCTCACTTTAAAACTTAACTTTTAAAAAAGTCAAAGTAAGTGTAACCTCACTGGTTTTGAGAATTCAAGAGCTCGAGACAAAGCCCGCACAATATAATCTAATCAATTAAGCAGGAGACAGTTCTATACACCCTCAGTTTTTCTGTCGTAAAGAGACTGGGGACCCGTGCTCATCGTCCCTATTTCTTTGCAATGCCGGCCCCAAGCCCTCTGCGCAAACTGAGCCAGAGGGCGACCTCAATTTCTATGGCGCCCCCGGAGATGCCCACCGCTCAGAGCTCGCATCCCTCGGCTCATTTCCCGTCTTTTTACAGAGCTGCAACGTCAGACTTACTTGGCGAGTTGTTTCTATGGGTGTAGGGGTTGGGGTAGGGGGCAGGACGGTGGTTCCTCAGCGATGAGTACCTTTCACAGCTGTGAGCAGGGGAGAGCGACAGGGGGGCTCCGAACTGAGGGTGAGGATTGGCAGGTGGGCACAGAGTCCCAGTCCCGGGAATAAGCCAACTACCTACTGTGGGGAAGCGAGAGGTTTGTAAGATGGGGTACGTAATGCAGCCAGGCAGGGAAAGAATCACAGAGCAACGAGATTAATAATGGATCGGTGAGGAAATGCACACTCCAGAAAGGAAACTGAGTTTCAACACGGTGGACAAATCTGGATCTTTACAACTTTCTTAAATCAATAAAAGGAAAATTAGAAAACAGCTTAGAAAAAGCCCCATGTCAAGCTAACATTATTTTCTAAATTACCATTTCATTACAATCACAGTAAGGAAACATTGGAATGGTTAAACCCTCCCTTATGTAGGTAGTGGGTGCTCAGCAATCGTTAGTGTAATCTTCAGTTTTAAATTGCTCTTTGAGGGTCTCAATCTGAGCTCTGAGGTATCTCAGACAGCATGCTAAGAAGAACTCTTAAAAATTAAGTATTTTCAATGAAACAAAATAATTCCTACTGCAACTCAATTTCCCCCCTTTACAGGCTGCAGACATTTTTTGGCAATAATCTGTTAAAACACTAATTAAAACACTAATGCTTTTTATTCATCTGAAAAAACTTTTCAAGCAAATGCCCCTAATTTTCTTAAAGTACTTAAAACATAAGTACCATTTCAATAATTTTATGCTGTATCTTGAAAAAACTTTTGTCTCCATATCCATATGTATATGAATATTGCTGTCCTGGTATATAAAGGCGGCTGTCTTTTTGGACATGAAGGTAACTGCAAGATTCTATTAGAGGATTTTGAATGTAATACAGGTGTCTTAGCCACACACACAGAGATCGCAATGTTGATACAATCATAAACCTGCATGAACCCAAATCATAAGGACTGGTAATATTATTCTCCCGATGAACTAACAAGCCAGCCAGCAAACACCGCTCTCAAAGTTCTGCTTAACTTAACAGATGAGAGGGAAGAAATCAAAGTTACGTTCATGATGCAGAACGAAAGGAAACGTACACTGCGAATACCCAGACTGCTGGTTGTCTCCCACTTCCTCCATCATGTCTTTGTGATCACTTCTATAAAAGAAACCGTGTTGTATTAGTTAAGAATATGCTTTTACAAATCTACGTAAAAAATCCACACTTTAGAATCGAGTTAAGAGCTCTCACCTTTCTTTTGCATCAAGAAATGCCTTTGCAAATGGATTGTATTTAATTTTTAAAGCTGTGATCTAAAAACAACAACAAATATCTTTATTTGCAAGTATCACCATTCATTATCACACAGATACTACGATTTGAATTAGGACTATCCATTGAAGTTAGTGAAATTGCAGATTTTTGAAGCAATAAGATTAGGCCCGTGATAGCGACCTACAGACATCAACTAAGCAGGCCCTAAGGTCCAAAGTACTAACAGAGGGCTGGGAATTAGTCCCTCTGCCACATTCTAAGAGACTGAATTGCTTGGGTTTGCTGATCAGCTGAGGAAACAGCTAAGAAAGTTAGTACACTAAAGAGCTATAAAAAGCTTCACATTTCAAGCCAGAGCAGAATGGCCATCAAAAACATCTCCAAAAGATTGGTAATTTACAGATTCATTAAACATAGACGTGCATTTCGGCTATCAGAGAAAGGCCATTTCTGAAAATGGCACGTCCAGTTATTTCACTATTTAGCTGAAAATGGCAGCTGTCTTTCTTACCATACTTGTTTGCCTCACTGAATCTTTTAAGAGTTACTCCCCTGCAAGGAATTTGCAGTGCATACTGAGACAGCGGCCAGAACTTTGTGTTATTATACACGCACAGGCCTTTTACATATATTAATTTCCTTTTTTCGATTTAGCTTCAAACAAAGCACAGAAAGAACTGAAAAATGTGAAACGAGAGCCATTATTTTGCTCTGCCACGTGCACGCTGCCACTTGAAACCTCCTTGGTTTCGAGGTACTTGCATCCTTTCTTCCCCGCTGTGCATACCTCCTCGTTCTGGTAGGCCGTCACGGCTATAAACTGGGTCTCTGGGAAGGAATGGCTGGTGATCATCCGCTGCGGGCCACCCACTCGCACTATGTGAATCCTGGGCTCGTACTTGTGCAGAGAGTTCAACATGATCTGCGAGCAAAGGGACAGAGCAGGTAAGCAGGGACAGAGTGGCGGCAGCTGCTGGCAGGCACAGAAGGCACTCGGGTTTTAAAGTAACGAATGATCCATCCTTCCAGCAGAGGAGAAAGAGGCAACAGGTCCGAATAAAACCTAAAACCGAAGCTGTAAGGAAAGGAAAGGAACGCTGCAGTCAGACACCCCAACTTTTTGCCTAGTTATCCTCATCCCTGGTTCTTGACAGGGCAGCTTGCACAGTCACAAACACGTGGCAGGAAGACGCATCCACTACCCCGCTTGCATTATCAGATACTCCGACCAGAAAGACATCATTTAAAAAAAAAAAAGAGAAAACCGAAACACCAAGGCACCACCCTGGGCCGAAAGACCAGCTCTGCCGG
>VYXH01011432.1:379137-453980 GCA_013397275.1 Burhinus bistriatus | reverse complement strand
TTCTTCCTCGGCTCGACCTCACCTGGCAATGAACGTGTTTGAGAGCCGAAAGCAGCAGAACCAGCCGGCAGTGAAAGCGACGGGGCCGTTTCGGTGGAAAATGAACGGGTCCGAAAATGAATAAATAAAAGAAATAGAGCCAACCCAAATGTGTATTTAGGCGGTCCGAGCTTTAAAAACACTATTCTAATTCTTCCGGATGGATGCTTCAAGGAAGGGCTAATTCCCAATACATATATACATATATATATGTACGCACACAAGGAATGGGAAGCAACCTCAACCCCTTCGGCAGAAGACACATCTATATGGTCACTACATTTTGCACTGATGGCTCTCTTTAGGCAAAGGGAGGAGAGTGGAAGCCGAATTTAATTTGATATATTTCACGTTTTACTTAATACTTGGCAAATAACCGCGCTACTAATCCCAGACAAATAATGTGTGCACTCAAATTTAGTTGGTCTTTCAAAAAAGAAGTCTATTCAGTTTTAAATTTTTAAATGACCATAAAAAAAAGTTTCCAGAAGTTACACATAACCTTTAGAACGGGGTGGGGGGTGGGGGGGGTGGAACCCAAACCCTAATGTTTTTCCTCGGCTTGGATTCCTGCCTTCTTTATTTTATTTCCGTCTCCCTCTTTCTGATCTTAATTGCACTGTGGTTCTCAGGAGAGAGGACTCCCCACCTTCACCGCCTTTTCACCGAGAGCTGCAGTGCATGACAGTTTACAGCCAAAAAACTTCCTCCAGCCGAACAGCTATAAAGATTCCCGATTTATAGCAATACTTTCCTTCTCGCATGGGGCGAGTAGTAGCCTCCAGCTGTTACCGCGGGTTCACGAGACCTGCCCATCATTCCCTACCTTATTCCCCCGGGACAGCGCAAATCCCCAGACACCTTCCCGATGGGAACTAGCCCGTGTCCGCTCCCGCAGCTCTCGGGCACCCGCTGACCCATGTGCAGCTTTAATCGCCTGGGGGTGCCGTGCGAAAATGGGAGCGTGGTGAGGTAGCGGAGGTATTTGTTTAATTCTCTCCCAACTCGCAGTTCGGGGGGACACACACGCGATTCACGCCGCCCTTGGTGCTGCAGCAGCGCCCCCGCAGCCCCCGCCTCCCGCCGCCGCCCCGGGGGGCAGCGCCCAGCCGCCCCGGCACCCTCCGTACTCGGGGACGAAACCTACCTTTCAAAGGTCAGAACGTCCCATCCCTGAAGAATAAACACCTACTTTCCCATGAGCCGCCTTTCCCCCCCCCCACTTTTTTCTTTTTTTTTTTTTTTCCCCTTAAGAAAAATGAATACATTTAATAGGATATATATGTAATAGAGATGTGTATCGCTATCTCTACTCGTCAGCTGCTTTTTCCTGGACACTGGGGAGAAGCGTCCTACTGATATTGCTGTTGAGGCATTGACTGAGGAAGTAAATGCCATTTTCATAAGAAGCTTCTGGATTTCGGTTTGATCTGGCATATCGTTTTCCTTATATCCAAGGCTTAAACAAGAAAAAGCCTAAAGATCGTTTTGGGAGAGCTTTTATAAAGAGCTCACCGTTTAGTAACTCTAACATACTAACATAAACCTACAGAGGAAAAGACGACCTGTGAAACCATACGGTGGATTTATCCATTTTAAGTTTATATATTGTGAGCGTTAAGCCTCTGAAATAACTATGTTTCAGGTTCTCTGCTTCTGGTACTTAAGAAATAGGACTGATTTTCTCCAAAGGTTTTAATGCATACACATTTTGAAAAACATTTGCTTTTCAAGTAGTCTGAACGGAGCACAACATGTTGATTTTGATTTGTTTTGCTTTCCCCCTTTAGCATTTGGGAGGGCAAGGCAAAGGCAGAGTGCCATCCTGCATTTTTGGAAGGTGGCAAAACTCCCGTTGACTTAGTCAGATCTTTGCTTGAGTACTGCTAAGTACCCTCTCCATCTCAAATGCTCAGATCCTGAGGTTTCCCTCATGAAAGTCAATGATCAAACTTCCAATGACTTCAGCGCCTGCTGCACTAGACAGGACCAACTGGGGAAAAACAACAAAACAAACTGAAGCTGTCATGAAAGCCCTTAAGGGAGAGTCTGGCTCAAAGATGGATGAAATCAGCGAACTTGAGAGCAGAGTACTTTTGATTCAAACTCATAATTTTGAGCTAGAACATCCTTTTCAAGATCTTAATGATCTTACTCTGAAGACTAGAGCTATTTCAACCAAGTTATCCTGCATAAACTAGTGGGAACAAGTAGCTGACGCAAATAAGAGCCATCCCCTACTCTGAACAGGCCATTTATTTAAAAACTGCAAAGAGGGACAGGCACAATGGGCCACTGGCACTGCAAAGACAAATAGTAGAATCATACATACAATTTACCGCTTTATCCTGGCCTAAAGGATAATCTCAAAGAAACGACCAAAGAGAAATCAGAACAACGGCAAAACACCCTCTCCCCCTTGAAGAGGTATTCTGCTTCAAACAGGGACCATAGAAGTCTGATGCCAGAAAGTACTCACCTCATCAGAAACATCCTGACAGGAGTCCTGTTGGGAGACCCTACCATAAACAACACTTTTCCTTATACTTCAACCCACGCAGTTGCCAAAGGGCACTAAGCTAAATGTGACTCTTCTCACTGAGATATGTCAGGGCAGGTTAAGAAGCTCAAGTCTCGAGTAGAGAAGTCCTCAGATTGTCTGACGTTATCATTAATAACCAAAACAACATACTTTTACTGGGAATATTCATCTTTGCACTGAGCAGTATTTCTCTTTATAAAAGTTTGCAGTGCTAAGAATCAAACAGGCCGTGTTCCTTTTGCCGTTCTTTTAATATCAACGAAAGAATTAAGGCAGTCAGGAATCCATAGTTTCTCCTTTCCGTCTCCTTTGAACATTTCATGGAGATTACTGTAAGTCTTAAGGCAAACGGGGTGCTTCACAGGTACATAATATTAACACCTCTAGAAAAAAAGATACAAGTCCTAATTTATAATTGCAGAATTTTTAAAAAACAAATCAAGGTCTTTTCCATTGTCTTTTTTTCTCCTCCCTTACTGTTTTAACACTTTTCTTCCTCTTCCTCAGTGCTCCACAGGAAAGGTAAATATATGAGTTAATGAGTACTATTTTATATTTTATAAAGAAGGGTAACATTTTTAGTGTTCACCAGGCAACTTGTGCCTAAAATCTAGATTATCTCATATTTTGGAATTAGTAATTGCCTTGAATGTGGCCTCAAAGTTTGTAGCCTCTTCTGAGCCCTTTACTGCCAAGATTATTTCCTGATTTCTTGCCCTCATCCATATGAAATAAAAGCACCCGGACAGCTTCAGAAACGAGGGATTACTGAAAGCAAATTCTCTGCTTCTCATCAGCAAGAAAAGTATCTGACAATTGGTGAACTAATGCCAGCTCCTTCCTGTCATGCAGGGCTCAGACCTGGAGAGCAGCTTCTGGGATGTACAGACATGCTTGTGGTCCTCTCATGACCAGGAGTGTGAAATATTTTGCAAAGTTCATCTTTTCGGCATTTAACATACCCATCAAGCTCTGACAAACACAAATGTTTCCTACAGTTTCCTATTTTGAATTCACTGAAGGTTAATTGGGTCTTGGCCACTTTTTTCTGCCTTCTGCCACCTAAAGAGTTTAGCTGTGGGAAGGTGGTTGATGTAATGCACAGCACAAGAGACTGGAAGCCAGCAGAGCTGATTCTGAGCTCCACTGACTCGCTGTTTCACTTTGGGCAAGTCTTCAGGATCTCCATTTTGGTAAGCTGCTCTACTTCATAGTGAAAATATTACACAGAAATTTTCATTGGTAATATCCCATCCTTTATTTTCTCTGGAATCATTTGTCATGAAAGTAAGTATCTGATAAGCTAATAATGCATAATGAAAAGTAATTACATGTAAAAAAAAAAATTCACAGTCTTTGTTCTCTGGTAATGCAAATCCGGTCTGATTCTCTAACAAGGGTGCATTTTTCCTGCTGGATGCTTTTTGAACACTTGCATTTTTACCAGACTTCTCCATTTAGTCCCACTTAGTTCCAGCGTGCTGCAGACATTGGTTCATTTTGCACTTCCAATTCGTTTAAAAAAAAAAGTCTGAAGAGTAAAAAGGGACTATTTAAGCCTCGTCTTTTTGTCTAGCAGTCCACACTGTCAGCACCACATGCAGATACAACAGAAATGATGAACGAGCAGCAAATGATGAATGCGTAGGGACCACATCATGTAGTAACCACCAGTGCACGCGCAGTGCCAGGAATGCCAAGGAGACACTGCAGACACCTGAGCCTCTCTTTGAAATCGCGGCATGTTAGATGCTTTCCCAGGGTCAGAAAATATTTCTTGCCCTTGCTAAGAAAATGTCAGCCGTGACCTCGGACTAGTGGTCTGTGTAGTTTGATGTCCTGTCTAGCAGTGGTCAGTCGCTACATAGGAAGACATAATCCTGCAGCCCTGATTGTGCAGATTATTTTGTAATGTTTCCAGTCAGAGAGGCATTGCCTTTGTGGTTCTATTGACTCACTTATTCCTCAAAGCATGAAGACTTATAGCTGTATTTTTTATAAACCAATTTAACTTTAAATGTTTTTCTTATCCATCCTGTGTCTGACCTTTATGCTCATTAAAATTGCTCATTCCTGTGAAACTACTTTTTACGTATAGCTCAGAGCAGTAGATGTTTACTGCATTCCTGAGTTATCATAAATATTCTTGCAGGTTGCTAGGAAAAATTATAGCTCCCTTCCCTAGAAAATCTGCACTATCTTTTCATGTTAAACACTGGTGGCCTCAATTAGTGGTTAACTAGTTCAAAACACTCTATAGAGGCACAATTTTGATAATGTGGTGCAGTAAGTCTCTTACTTTTGGCACTGACTCCAACAGCCTAACATAAAATTCTCAGATAAGACCAACTAAACAGCAGTGGATCTAACTGGGACAGCTATGTCTTTTTACTGCCTTGGACTTGAGAAAACTTTTTTACGAAGCATTCTCTCATCATCTCATAAGAGCTTGTACATTCCCCTGTATATATAAGATAACTGAAGAAGGTGAATAATTTATTTTAAACGTTGATGATAGAACCACAGGCTAATTCATCCAGATCTGTAAAAGACAGAATATGAATTCAGGGATACCCAACTTTTTTATTGCTAGGAATTTGGTTGTACAAAATCCTTCAATTTATAACACCTTTGTCCCCTCCTCAGCAAGTACAAACTTGCCATTTGTGATAGCTGGCTAGTCAGTGTTGTGCTACACACTTGCACCAAGAGAACTCTCTAGCATGCTCACATCAGCATTCTTCCTGTAAACAACACTGAAACTTCAAGCCGTGTCCTTCTTTACAAATTTATGTGCCTAACTTCCGTGTGGGAACAGAAAAAGACATTGATCCCAATCACGTCTAGCTGCATTAGTACTTCTGATAGCTCCTAATTCAAGAGGTATTTTGTCATATGTCCTTAATGTTATACCACACCATGCTATGCGAATTTGCTCCCAGTGAGCAATGGAAAATTTTGACCCTATTGCAGTGGTATTGCAGAGTATCACATTCAGTATCCCAGCTACACGAGTGAAAAAACAATAGTCATCTTATAAGAGATACCAAGCATTTTAAATCTGAATTACATTTCTTTTCTTTCAGAGGTACTCTGATAACTGAGAACTTCTCAAATCTGAAATCCGCTGATGCTGCCAAGTGTGCTCATTAACACAGATGATTACTTTCAATCATGGACTTTCCACTTGCATCCTTGTTAATGTAATACATTAATAGTCTTCCAGGCACATTGCAAGCATTTATTTGCCTTCTTCAGCTTTTTTAAACAAGCCGTTAATCTTCAGTTGAATTAAAACAAATCTCAACCATGTTGTATTTGTTACTGTTTTATACTAGCAAAAAACCCACAAACACCACAAACTGAAGCCTTCTCCAATCCTATCCCTTAGAAAGCTTGTTATTTGTGTTTAACACCGGCTTTGCAAAAATTTCCTTTAAGAAACCAGAGGGAAAATTTCAGTATTGTCGAAGTCTGTAATTTAAGGTGCATTTCACTTTCACAATCTTATGGCAGATACCATGCATCCCCAGGAATTCAGTCCTGATTCTGTCTGTCCAGATGTCAAGGATAGGGTCAATCTGAGCAGTAGAAAAAGAACTGCTTTACCTTCAGGACATTTTCCTTTAGGAAAAAAAAAAACAAAAAACCAAAACAAAACAAACCCCAAACTTCAAGTCCCAAAGTATTGACAACTTCGATGAAAAGAGAATTTAATTCAAGACTTCATCTTTATAGATGCCGTCTTACATATTAAATTGTGTACACTTGTAGTAAATATATTTGTATTCAAATAGCAACCGCTGTGATGCACTTAATGCTCACTTCAAGATGAAGTGAGCTTTGCCCTCTGAAAAATTTTCTGCCTGTTTTATACCTAGAAATACAAGATTGTAATGTGCAAAACTGGAACAATATTAAATTAGTAAGTCAGGTATACATTTCTGATCAAGAAATTAGAAAACCCACAAACTCATTTTAATAATAAACTTTTATGCTAAAAAGTTCTTAAACATCAGCTAGATTCTGTAGTTTTTACTTGGGTAAAATTCTGTTGAAAGCATAGGAAATTTTTCCATGAGTAATCCATACAAAGATTAAACTGAATAAAATATGAATACCTCCATAATTCTTATGATTTTTGTTCTCAGAGCGGTAACAGGAAGCTGAAAAACTCTTGTATTTGCAAGACTGGGTAATGACTTGCGCCCCTATTTTCATTTTGTTTCTGTTCTTTTTAGTTTTTCAGATTTGCACGCTGAGTAACAGTAAAGAAGAGGTATAATATGATAGAGTGTACACATTACAAGTCTTCCTTCCAAAAAAGATAGGATTAAAATTAACCAAGTCTCCAAAATTCTTTGTTTGGTCCTGACTTTTCTTTTAAAACCCCTGCTTTGCCACAGGGAGGTTTTGGCAAAGCACTTCTTTTGGGAAGGGGGGAGGAGAAGGAAAAGCAGGGGGAGGAACCTAAAAATCTCCACCTTTTGGCTGTCTCAAGTACTTGTCTGCCTGGAAACTCAATATGATGCAATTAATGAACGGCAATCCTCCACCTTCAGTGCTTCCTTCCCTTTCTCGAGACACATGTGCTGACAGCATGGCACCTTCTTTAAAGGAATTCAGTTTTATGGAAGCTGCTCTCTCAGCAAGGCACTAGTGGCTACAAGCTTTTGGCTGCCCCACGTATTTTCCAGCAAAATCACCGTGTTTCATGCCAAATATCCAGAGACAGTATCAAGTGGAGATGAAAAACATTTCTCTGCAGGGTCCAGCAAAGGCCTGCTTTTATCCAGATCCCTTTCGAATGTCCACGCATGCTAAAATTCCTTTTGCTTGTCTTGGAAAGCACTCTTAAAGACAAACGTATCTCACGTGCAAGCTTTTTTCCCTGCTATGCTGCACACATTTTACTCTGCTTAGCTTTTATCTTATTCCTCCTAGACGTATCTTCATATGCAACCTCAAACTAGTTCTCTCCCTCTGTGCTTTCACATCTTACCAACAACATGCTCTCCTCACTTATATGCAAAATCAAGAAGCAAACCAACTCAAAACTCAACATATCCGGGTACGTAAGGTTAAACACCTAAGTTACCTGTTCATCAGTGGTGCTAAATACCCACAACTCCTATCAACTCAAGAACTTTGGAAAATTAGGATAGTTCAGCTGCCACAACCTCCATTTCCCCCCTGCCCCCAGACACAGAGAGATATGCATATTCTCAACTTTACTCACCCAACTAATCCCATTATGTTCAATCACACTGAATAAAGCAATTGCAGAAATTAAGTTCTTAAATTGGATTTACATGCCTAAATTTAGCCACAGAGGTTTGATACATTTTTGGGTTTAAAAGTTGAAGTAAAAGAAAACAAAAAGATAGTGGAAAACAACTAGACAGCTATACAGAATCCTGTCTGTCTGCCAGCAGGAAGAAAAGCCCCAGAAAACATTATGAATATTTGTCCATAGTATCAACCAGCTGTCATGAGAGCTAGGGGTGCAGCACAACTGTTTTCTCCAGGCTTTATGGCTCACGTCACCTTGCGAAAGCCATCTGAATCACAAAAACAGAAGAAAATTTTCTCCTTGCCACAGTATGTGACATTAGAGACGATAAAGTTTTTAACTTAGTCTTCTAACTTCTATGAAAACTACATATTACCATCCCTCCGAGGATTTCGTCTTACTCAGCTCTGGTTAATAACAGATTGTCTTCCCCTCCCTCTTAACTATGGAAATTTCTTGAGTGTACAGGCAAGTGCAGAACTGAACATTGTCTAATAAGGATGGCTTTATAATTCACAGGAGTGGGTTTGGGTTGCTACAAGGTCCCGAGACACTTTTCAATCATATATCAAAAATCAGTAAAGTTCATGCAATACAACAGTTTGTTTCCCTACCTATAATTTCAGTTTAATACCGAGACATTAGACAGCTTACTTTTAATTATAATACACAAATAAAACAGAAAAATCCCTCTAAGTTGCAATACAAAATGAAGGGGGAAAGCCAAGAGAGTTTGATCATACTGTAACTATCCCATTTGCAGATGTAAGCACCCTTGTTATTCTAATCTACATTTTTAAAAGATCAATTTAATTATTAAATTATTAAGACAAAGGTGAAGTATTACACTAAAATGTTTTGGAAAATACATTTCTGTAAGCAGTCATAGCACTTGTTTTGAACAAAAGCAGAATAAAAACAAGTTCTGTTTTCCCAGAGGGTAATACAATGTTTTGTTTTTGAAATTCAACCATTGAACAAGGTGAAATTTTTATACTACCCTGCAACGCTCTTATTAATTTCATATCCTACTGGGTGTCAGATACACCCTAAACTTTCAAATTATATTCAGCCTTCTGGATCGTGGACATCTACACCATCTCCTTTTAGACTCGCTTCTGATCCTTTCCTCTTTATCCTCTATGTGAAATGCACATCAGCAGACAAAGTCAAATCGTCATGCGGTACAGAAGTTTACACAGTTTAGCTAATCACAAAGACCCTACCAAAACTTCAGTTCCCTAATATCGCCAGTGTTCTGACTCGGAAAAAGATCAGAGGAAAATAGTGATGCCCAGAATATTTTAAGTATTCGTGGGGAGAATTTTTTTTTGTCCCTGTAAAAATTTGGATTAAGCTTCAATCATCACTCAAAACAAGATTCACGTTTTTGGAACATTTTTTAAAAAAGACAAAATTTTCTATAAATTATCTCAGAGTTAACAAAGCAATATGAACTTCTACACAAAACAAACTTGTTATTTATAGAGGATACACCTTTTCTTGAATTAGTATTGAACTATGGAAAGTGAAGTTTCAATAGCTTTAGACCAACTAATATATCATTTGAACAGAAATACTGAACAGTAACTGAACAGTAACAGTAAAGGGCAGGACGGTGTTTTCCATGGCTGTATTTGAGATGCCTCAACTGAGAAAATTTGATGCTGAATCCCCAGTATTTTATTTATTTTTACTTCAGCGTTTTGTTACTAGGATTCGAAGTAGAAATCCTGAAGTGGATGCAAAGGCACTATCTTCCTTTCTACTTGTAGCTGAAGAGCTTGGTGCATAGCACCAGAGGAATTCCTTCTGATGCTGAAAGTCGTGGTGAGAATCTCCAAGAGGACAAACGCATGGAAACTTCAGGAAGGGAAAGGCAATTGCCCATTTCATATCTGTTTTGAAATTACTTTATTTATTCTACATACATTACCAGCTCTAGAAGACTTTGTAAGAAAGGAAATCCTTTTTACAGGCTACTGGCAGCTGAACTTTTCATGGAGATCTTGCATAAAAAGGCAGTCAGCAGAAAAATCCCTTCTGGAAAGGGATGCTGACTTAGCAATACACTTTAAAATACACTAATCACACTTAACATACTGAAAAGCTTCACTTTTTCAGTATTTATCCTACCTTTTCCATCAACAGGTCATAAAGAGAGAAGATAAAAAAAGAACAACAACAACAACAAAAACAAAACAAAACAAAAAAGATGCAGAATCTTTTTTGGGGAATGTTTTCACCCTAAAGGCATGGGAGAGTAGATGGCTTAAGAGTCTTGCCTCAAGTACAGTTACTGTCATTTGAAAGTATTTCTCTTGCCAAAAGTGTCTGGATTAAAGACTACAGTCTTTGCTATACATTTTAAATAATAAAACCAGAATATTTTTGTTTTGATTTTTTGAGCTGTCTTTACCTAAGACTGAGCTTCAGGTTTATACCACCTCACTCACAGTGGACTTCCAGTTAAAACTTGGAGACTGAGTCAATTCCCATCACCATTCAAATGACTGTAGTACAGCAGAGGGAAATGGGATCTTTTCCTTCTCATGATTCCCCTGCCTGGCTTTGTGCACACATTCTGCTAGTCTAAGGAAAGAAGCACACGAATATTAAACCCTATTCTTCTGCTTAGGCTTCATTTTCACTGAAGAAAGAGGTTGTATTCTGAACCTCAGCCAAGTAAACCAAGCAAAATCTTAAGACATGACACTTTGTAATTTTCAGATTAGAATTACAGACTCCCCATAATTTTCCATCTGACCACAAATTGATGAATATACTATGTTTGGTTTGGGTTTTTTTTTTTTCTAACTCAAGTTAGCTTTTAGGTAAGTGTTTCCCCTCCTTGAAAATTCACTGTGAATGATTACTATAGTACTCATAATTTCTAAGTCATTTCCACTGGAGCATAACAGAGGTGAATGCGACAAACCTAGATACATCAATGTACCATGTCTTGATTTGCATTGCAACATTACATTTCTTACTCTCTATCCTTCACTTCTAATCATCGGCTTATAGCTGGTAAATATTTATTTTCATACATTTCAGAATAGTGAAATAATCTGTGAGAAAGTTTTAAATAACTTACCTTATTTTTGTGCCTGTTGATTCTCGTGAGTTGTGTATTTTTATTTTCAGCAACACCTTGGACCAAGTCAAATTTGGAGTAACAAGGTTTGCTGCCTGGCAGGGCTTCTTGAGGACGAGGATGAAGATATGTAGAAGCTGAATATATGCTTGCATGAGTTCAGAAATTATTCTTACGTTTGTAAGGAGAGTAGGATTTTTGCTTCAATAACGTCATTAATTAAATGCAACAATTACTACCCTAATAGCCGTTAGCAACCAGATTTAGAAATCCTTCTGCAGAAAACCAAATCACACGTACACCAGACAAGTATTGTGTGCTTGTATTAAAAAAAAAAAAAAGTATAAAAGTGATATGTATCTATATAATGATAACTCACATATAGTGAGGTATAACTCAGTTGCTCTGGTTTATGACGTTGCAGTACAGCAAATCAACCTGTCCTTTTGCAAGTAGACTGGTATTAACTAGTTACTCAGACTTTCCCAGTCCTTAAGCATCAAGCACGCAGCATTATCTTACAAACGATGTTATCAATCCACATGTTCAACACTTAAACAGTGTAACACACTATTGTGAGTAGGTGATGCTAGAAGTCCTCTCAGGGGAAGCTTCTCAACATGTGGTCACGAATGTAAGTGGACTGTTGTTATACCCGCCTCTTTAGGGAAGATCCATCAAAAAAGGAGGAAAAGGTAGACATTTCCCAAAAGTTTCTTAGCTAACAGAGTGTACTGTTGCCCTTTGTTTTTTAAATGTTCTGTTTTTAAAACTCTAGCAACAGGCATTAGTGAAGTGTCTCAAGCAGTTGTCTCCGGAAGCTCCCTATGAAATGGTTGCATCTAGCAATGAGGTAAATTGAATGCACATATACATGTACATTCAGAAGAAGCAGGACTATAAGTGAACTGTTTGCTGGATGAATGCAGTAAGGATCCTTTCTGGTCAGCACCACTGTGTTAGATGATTAATTTATAAAACAGTCTTACAGAATTTCCAGTTATTTAAGCATTTCAGGGGAAGGATGCTAAGATACAAATATCCAGGGTCTGAAGACTGCAGTGGTAATGACAAAACAGGGATTGATGTGAGAGTAGATACAACCTATGAGAGTCATAAGAATTACAATATTTCAAAAATCACCCCCAAATATGTACAGTTTGTTTTCTTTGTGGTGCTTAATAGAGGTTGGCAATTTCTATGTGTTTTGTTTTGGAACACAATTTGAAGCAATGATTTGGGCTTGGCACTTGTTGATACACCAGCAAATAGTAAGTTGCTAGAAACATCACAATCTTTTGAAGACAGGATTGATCCTTGAGGTATTTTCTTGGCTTTTACCCTAGCTGTTTTGTCCTTCCATTTTAAATGACCTTTAATTATGTGCAGATAATAAAAAATATGCCTTTATTTGACTCTATTTAACCTACCTTTGAGAGCCCAACAAAATCTTTTTACATTTGAGCAATTGCTTAGCAGGAAATCAACCCAGCAATGACTTAAAAGAAAAAAAACCCTAATCCTGTCTTTAGGTCTTCTTTGCTTTGGGAATTTCTCTCCGAAGTTCCCCAGCTCTTTCCCAAGTTCCTATTTATGTATTTCTTTTATAATAGCCTAAAACATCTGCTAGACTTGGGGCAGTCTAGATCTGAGGAAGGGGGGTCCAGTACCTCCCAGGGAAAAGCTGTCCGGCAATTTAACTTGTCTTATATGCACGAAGGAATCCCGTTTTGGGGAGCAGTCCAAACCACAGTTCAGCTGGAGTGAGCAGTATTAGGTTGCCCCTATAATAAAAACTCTTAAGCTCCTATTGCAGCCTAATGGGGCTGCTAGTGTGCATTCACACAGTCCTACTGAAATGCCCTCCTCATTAAACGGGTTATTCAGAAAACAAAGTCTGCACTGACTTCAGTTTCTGAATAACCTTAGATACAATGTCAGGGTCAAAATGTAGCTCCCAAATGGCTTCAGGGTGCCAGAGTAACTGGTGATCACCTGGATTTGTGTAATATAGCAAGGGCAGGGGAATCAGAAGATGAAGAACTGGTTATCTAGTCAGGTTTCTTCACAATGCAAAGTCTTCTCCTGTTACACTGGTGTACTGTAAATTGCTAGGGAATTGCTGGGAAGGATGACAGCGTTTTGTCACAGTTGTGATTAAGAGACTGAATCCTTAGGGCCCCTTTAAATTGCCTCTCCTGTTGTTCTAATTCAAGTAGAATTTCATTGTTTTCAATGTGTGGGAGGAGGATTCAGGTGGAAATACTAGCAAATTTCTCTTCTGTCCCAGAGAGGTATGCAAACAAACAGCAGAAGTGAACTTCTAGAGAAATTATTTTACTGCTTATTAGTGTCTGCCAGTTTTCATAGGTTCGTCAGGACACATGAGAATTCCCCTATAAAGTAATTTATGTGCTGTGCTGCAGAGCAACACTTGACTCTTTTGATCTTTGATATTAGGGATAGTGAATTTGTAGGCACCTTCAGCTTCCTCAGCATTGCCGTGGAACCTAAGTGGACTGCCGGACTAGTCTGACTGCTGCTCATTCCATTTACTCGGTCATAAATAACACATCGTGATTATCTCAAGCATCAACTGGAAGCAGTCAGGATTTTTAAAACCATTAGAAGAACTTGATTGGAAAGCAAAGGTGCTTCATTTGCAATTGTACGTTTCTTAAATAAGGTAAATAGGTACAGGAGACATATCACTTTATAAACATTTTTTCTTGCTTGCTTAAACTTGTTTTGGCAGTTATTATCATAATTATAATATGGTGGTGGTAAAAGTTGGGGGTTTTATGGTTTTAATGAAAAATTTGGGATATGCCCTTCCAAAGCTGGGAAAATGATAGTTGTGCTTTCTCTCTTTCTTTAAAGAGACTGTACTTCTCTTGCCCAGACTACCACCACATGAGCAGGTTAATGCTATGCACCTGAGGCCTTTCTGTACTCTAGTACAGAAAGCTGGTTCCCTGCTAAACATCCTTACATGGATTTGAAAATATACCCATTATTTCTATGTGTAAAAGCTTTCTGAAAACCTTATGAGGCAACTTCAGCCCACACTGACTGTTTAACTTAGTTTCTCTTCACTTTCCTTCACAGGTATAAATGTGCTTCTAAAAGTGTTAAACTTGTCATGAAGGAAAGTCCTTAATTTGGTACAAATACCTCAAACAGCAGTCTGTCCACAATTGCATGCAGGTTGCATGCAGTCTCTCTTGGTACTTGTATCTGTTTCTGAAGAAAAACATAGCTGTGTTTTATGGAAGCATTTTCTTGAGCCATATGATGGTTCCTTCTTTTCTCTGCTGTCTTCTTGGCTACTGTCAATGGGACTTAAAACGTTCCAGGTTCCCCCCCTGAGACAGAGAGGGGGTGGGGAGGGGAGAGAGAGAGAGAGCTGGGCTCCTGCTGCACAGCTCCGGAGCGGAGCGCTGTGGGAACAAAGAGCCAGAAGTGCTGGGAGGGAGGATGGAAAACCAGTGGGAATGGGCAGGAGACGGGCAAGGCGGTGGGGGAAGGGGTTGTAGGGGGAATGGGAGCAGAAAGGAGCCAGATCTGGTAAGCTGAGTTGAAGCCTGGTAGGAGAAACTTCTTTGTTCAGAGGAGAGAACAAAGGGGAAGGGGAAGGAGAGAAGATGGAAGAAGCATAGCTGTTGGGTTAGAAGAAATTAGTTATTCCTATCCACTCTCAGTCTGCACCCACGAAGGGGCAAGCCTAAACACACAGAGGGGACTGATTAGCATGTGCCAAGAAACATACTTCTTTTGCTCTGGTTGTGACAACTAACATTATCTCCCCTCCCCCCCTTCTTTTGGCACTCGATTCACTTTGGGTAAAAACAATTATACATGAAAATGTAAAGCTGAAAATCTATACGGCAAGGCTACAGATATTGACTTCATTGATCTTGACACATTGATCTAAATGTATATATTTTTAGCAGCTCAGTAGTACTGGTTTCTCTTACATGGGACTGATTACTGCAAAGAAAACTAAGCTGACCCACAGTGATTTGAGTTTCCTCTAAATCTAAAACTTAAACTTGTGATGTATCCTGCTCCACTTCTTCTGGGGTACAAGAGATTTAGCAGGAAGAATTTGGCATTAATGTCAAAGCTTTTGTACTGTTTGTATACGTAACTGCTTTGTTTTAGGTTAAAAACTCCTGGTGGAAACGATTTATTTGTGGAAAGCAGAAATGCCGAATCTTCATGGGAAATTAATATATATCTTCAGTCATCAAGCAGACCATCTAAAATATCAAAAACAGAGCAATACTTACCTTATTCTAAGTTAACCAATATCAGTTCTTTACTGTAGGACTGAATGTTTTCCTCCTAGCAATATTACAGCAGAGTAGTCAGCATTTCAATGTAATCTGCACTACAATGCCCTATGTTAATGCAGACAGATACTTCAAAAACAGAACAACATGTTAATGGTCCCTCCCATATAACTCTTGGGCCTAACAATTAGTAGCCACTTTTATTAGCAGTTAAGTGGAGAAATATACCATTTAAAAATCTTACAACCTTTGTTCTGGATTTTAGATGACTTAAACAAAATGTGTCTTTACTAATCCCCTTGTCTGTTGTAAATAGCATTTTTATCCCCTGGCTTGTTGCCTGGAGTATAAGGCAAAGAAACAGGGCACCTCGTTTTCCTAAAAGTGTTGGTTTCTTTTAAAATGTATTTTAAGACATGAGTAAAGGCTGGCAAACTTTATTTACTGGTCACAGATGAATTTTTTGTCCAGTTCTTTGTCTGCTATTGGTAGTTGGAAATGCAGCTATTTATCTTGGCGTGAATGGGGTTAAACTCTGAATTTTCAGTTATAAAATTGGATTAAACATTAATTTGTTGATCAACCCTGAAAAAAATGGCTCAAAAGCAAGCACTGTCAACTTCAGCAATATTCTTCCTGTGGATGTGAATTGTTTATGAGAATAGTCATGCTCTTGCAAAGCGGGCTGGCCAGTCTGTTTTTGTTGTTTTGTAAAGTGTCATCACTGGCTTCACCTTTCCCATTTCAGTGGCTTCTTTCAAGACATGTTGGTTGTGTTCTGTGCAAGATGAATAAAACCAGCAGCCATTTCTGGAAGTAACAAATAAACTTGTTCTCTAGGTTCTTTTTTCTGCAATGAAGTTACACTGCCCTTACATAGGCATCCCTGGCCCTGCTAGTAACTAGGGTGTTAAAGCCTTAAAAACCAATCTCTTCTGCATGGTTGCAGTGTGATAAGTATCCTCCAAAGGTTTGCTTACTTAGCCGTGGCCGCTAATACATGGTCTTGTAATACCTGCTGTAGGGCTTTTCTTCCAACAGTTGTGGGGGCAGTTGCTGGCACTTTGACTTCATCCATGTTTAAGTGAACTGAGAGTCGGCCAGTCAGTTCTCAGGGACCAGGAGGGCAGTTTATGTACCTGGCTAAATTTGCCCTGCAATTTCCAGCTGTGACAGGAAAAACCGATTTGACTGTCCATTTCGTGTTCTAAAGAGTGAGGGAACCGATTTTTATGTATATAAAAATTTGGGGGGTTTATCTATAGACAGCTTCCTGGGGTTTACGTATTTCCTTCTCCATCATAAATGATTATTAACTGTTTGGTATCTTCGAAACTCCTAGCTCTCAGTCAACATTTCTACTTTAAAATAGTTATTGTGATCCATTTGTAAGAGGTTTTTTTCTTCTCCACTAACCTTTTTAGATTCTTTCAAGTGTTCTCAACTCTCCCATTGCAAGAGTTGTGTACTCTCAGACAGCCGAGTGTCTTGTCTCTGATACCGGAGTCTGTGGTCAGTTTACTTCTGTAAGCAGTCATTGAGAAAGTGTAAGACAGCCCACTCGTATGTGAAGTACAGAGTCTTTCATAAAATGAAACTGAAAACAGTTTTCTTCAACAGAACAAGAATATGAACAGACTTCTGAATTAAAATATACTTATTATTCTGTTTCCCGAGGAGCTTAATTTGTTGATTCATATTCAGTTTTGTTGCTTGTATGTACTGGTACATGGAATATCTTACACTGGAAAACATTTGCCTCCATCTTAGTTGTAGCACAACATCAAAAAAAAAAATCTCTGGTATTGTGATTTTCAGTACTGTAAGTACATTAGCTCAAACTGAGAAATACATGTTTCATGATACCAGCATGAGCTTTCAGTTGCAGTAATAGCAATTGTCCTGAAAAATTACTTTGCAGAATTGCTACAGAAGAGGAAGACAAAAGAGCAGCAAAAATTCTTATCTTCTTGCAGGGCCAGGATGATTGTTAATACCGGGACTTCCAAGTATTATATCTAGTCTGTACCTGATGTAGCTTTTTGAGAAATTATAAAAAGGCAATTTCTAGCTTTTACATTTTAGTTATTCTTTTACAGTTTAGGAGATTCCTTCTTTATCTGCAGGATTAGTCCAATGAGTAAGTCTTGATTTGGCTTCCTAAAGTTAAAAAACAAACAGAAGTTCACCATTGTATTGAAGAACTAAGCATGTACATTAACAATATCCGTCCTGAACAAGATACTTTTTATCATTGTATTTGCTTCCTTTAGTATTTTGCTACTTACTCAGGGAGGCAGAAAAATGCAGTATTGACAGAAGTAAGCACTTTCACAGAATGTGTATAATATGAACTGGAAAAATCAATTAAAAAAAATAATCTGGTTTTAAGTTCAATCTGAGCCCCAGCACTACTGTTTGTTAAACTGGTCTAAATGTTTAGAGCCAAGTACACCACCTGGCTGTCTTTGAGCCAGATTTCACATAAGCATGGTGGCTTATTTCCACGTGGGCTCCCTTGACTGGACTGCATATCCTATATGCACATTCGATGCAAGGAGATCTCCCCTCTGGTAATGCTCTGGAAGTTCCATGAGTGAATGTAGCACAGGAGGCTGGTTTGATGTGGGAGTCTGGCAGAGGTAGCCTGTGCTTCTCTCCATGAGTTACAGCCCCCGTGAGTCAGAAGGACATAGTAAGAATACAGGTTAACACTGAGCTGACCCAGAGGACTTGGTGTCATTGCAACAAACTGAAATAACACAAAGTGAGCCACGAACATCACTGCTTCAGGTGAGGGAGTTTTTTTGGGTTTTCAAGTCAAAACACAGCTTTCCTATTGCCAAACTGAGTCTTGAGATTTCTTCTTTTGGGGGGGTACAACGACACGACACCAAAATATTTCAATTTTTTTTTTTTTTCAGGAAGAAGAAATTGTTTCAAAATTCATGCATTCTCATTTTTCATCAGATCTAATTCTAACCAGATCCCTAAAACCTGTACTTTTAAAGTTCCTAATAATATATTTTAGGAAAAAGGTATTAATACCAATATGTGCATGCCTATACACAGAGTTGGAGTCTCTGAGTGTTGCTGCATTCAGACTCAAGTGTGAAGTCAAACCCAAATCTTTCTTTTAATTGATCAGAAATTGGACAAAGCCTCCAAACTTGGTACAACACACTTACAGAACTGAACATGATGATGTAGAATAAATGAGGACCAACATACCAGCACTGGATGCTTCAGAGCCAGCTCTTGAAGTGTCAGAGGCACAGGGTTTGTTTCTTGTGCTAAAGCACTGGCACTGGATTTCAGATACTCTGGACTGCAAGATACATCAAAAACTCCTCTGAAAAGGCTTACTATAAACAATTAATTTAATAGACTTAATTTAAATGTCTACAGCATAGTACTATGTTTGTAAAATAATTATATTAGATACAAAATTTCTATGATAATAAATTAATTTCTGTCTCTTCATTTATTTAGAACATCTCTTCTTTGGTAATACAATATCAAACCTTCTCTACCTCAACTGAAAATAAACTATTAGAAAAATGTTACTCCAGAACACCTAAACAAATTTATCTAAAAATGAGCTGTGAAAATTGTATTTGCATGCATTTCTGCATTCAAGGAAACTCAAAATCAGTTTCTTTTAAGGAAACCAAAGTTGGCACAAATGGCACAAATCCCTGGAAGGTAAATACATGCCTTGCTCTGTTTGAAGAAATGTGGCTTCAAAATAACAAAGTTATAGACTTTTCAAAACATGCATCCTGGTTTGCACAGCAGGTTTTTCTTAACATCAGAAGCAAACACCAGGATGTGATGTTCTGAATATTCACTTTCAGTATATTTGAAAGATCACACCTACTTGTATTTGAATGTGTGATTACTTTAAGAACTGCATTGTTCTGAATCACAGTTACAAAAGGAAAAAGGCTTTGGAGACCTTATTGTTTATTATAAATCAGGTTTCTGCTTTCAGTTAGAGAACGAGAAAATATAGGTATTTTACTCACAGGAACTACTATTATGCCTGTAGAAATAAACTTTAGGTAGGGCTTCCTGCAGGAATGGCTGTGATCTAGGAAATATGCTGATTCAAATCATTATGTGGAGAAAACATACTCACATTTCTGGGGCTCCATTATCCTCATTTCTCAATTCATCAAAAACTTTGCATGCTTTGGAAGATCTCTTGCAGTACTGCTTCTTTCTGGCCAAAACTGGAAACGCGTTATCCTCCATCTCTTTCTCAGTGGCACCTCGTGATTTATGTTCTTTTGGAAATAAATAATTCACCTTTGGACAGGAGAAACACAAAATTGTTTTGAGTAATGAAAAGCAACTCTGCACCCTCACTGCAGAATACTGCACACAGCTAAAAGGCATCAATAACATTAACAACCAATAACATGCTCAGAACCGAAAGCATCTTTACCTCAAAGCTTTGGATAACATCTATTAGTTACTGGAACTATTCACCACCTTCAAGTCTTGATAATAGTTTTAGACTGAATTTTGGAAAGTATATTTCTGCCAGTTAGCATGGTGGGTGAGATCCATGGCTCACTCAATTTTGAGTTAGCCAGCCCTCATTCCTCATGAGTGACAGAAGGTGGATAAGTGAGGTAGGAAGAAGGATAGAGGTTTAAAGTAGGTACTTAAAAATAGGTAAGATAAATGCTGTCCAAATTAACCACTGTTTTATGTAGGTTTGCTCCACCAGAGTAACACTTATAGTTAATACCTCTACACATACTGCTTATTAAGTACACAGTATAAAGAAATAATTGGAGGAATCATGCAAGAGAAGCCTGTGAAAGAACATTGTTTAAAGGTTTTGTTTCTTAAGAAGAGCTACACATCCCTGAATTCAGTAAGGATGTCCCACAACCGTTTGATACTTTTCAGTAAAATACTAGGTAAATGAAGGAAATATTTATTACGTAATTTTATTTTATTGCTTGAAATACTTATTTTAGTCAAATATCTGTCATTCATATATCAAAAAAATCAGAAATTCATTTCAAGTAAAATGGGTCTTTACTCTCAGATTTTCCCTTTGGCTTTCATATATCTTATTAGTGGTTATTAGAATCTACCATTCCCTTTTATGGTGTACTACAAAAATAAGAGCTTACTCCTGGTGCTACTACAGTTCTGGACTCATACATGCAAACTGGTGGTCTGTTGGGAACCTAAACCTTACTTTTAGTTTGTTATTTTTCAAAGGCCTGTAGCACCCACAGCTCACTTTCTGCTACCTAGGATCCTGTTATGATTTACTTGAAAGGCTTATCTGTAGATATTAGATATCAGTAGATATTAAAAGCCAGTTTTAAAGCCTAGAAGATCTAAAAAATATTAGTCTGATTTTTTTTCTGGTTAATACTTGAGAATACAGTATTTCTAACCTGTAGGGTAACAAACCTGTGAAATTTACATCCAAGAACTATTTAAAATGTATTAGTTTATGTCTGTAGACAATTTCTTTTAATTTAATTTCTTTTAATTAAAATTCACGCAGAACAGGAGAGGTTGAAAACAGAAGATGTGCCAGTTTTCTGGGCAGATTTACCATCGACTCTACTAGAAGTGTAATTTTTCAAAAAAATCTTTAAAATAAAAATTTTGGTTAGCACTCATGAGAACAAGAAGTTAGAGGTGCTGGAGGGCATTCAGCCTACAGTCCTTGTCTGCCCACAAACTGCCACTCAGTATTACCACACTTCTGCTAGGTCACTCCTGAACTCAACCTTACGCCAGTTATACCAAACTGCATAGTAGTTTCAAAGGTTTCTATGTGCAAACTCCCTGCCTCTGGTACCTGCCACCCATCTGTCTACTACAAATTTTAACTACGAAGCAACTAATTTTAGTTTAGACCCACACACTCCCCCTACAGCAATACTCTAGAAAGGTACTTTAGTCCTTAACTTTGCTTTGCAAACCCTTCATTAAAGAAAACAAAGCAGAAAATAAAGCTGCGATCAATTGATTACTAACCAGATCATGGACGGTGTATGCATTTTCAACAGCTGCAAACTGGTTGTTTTTCCCCAGCCTCCTGCTCCAAGTAGTACCAAATAGAGAAACACATTTAGAGGAAAGCAATAAAGTTCATCAGTCTCTCTCTCTATATATAGCAGATATTATCGCTACTGCTGAGTCCCTGTTCCTTATGCAATACAGCATGCCTGGCATTTAACTGTGGAGCTACCCTGAAAAACTGCACCGCTGCACACCCTGTCTGTAACGGTTCTCCCTCCACATTACAAATGGTCTGCTGCTTTTCTGGACAACTGAGGGTCTTTTGTCATAAAAGCAAATGCTTCGTCAGAGCTCAAGTATGGAAACAGGTTTTCTTGCACAGGGAAGAATACATTGATCGGGTGTAAATTTTAAATAACTTGGCTTCCTATTTAAGACGGAGCCTCAGTGTGACGTTGTCTTTGCGAAAAACATTAACAAGCGTGAGGGATCATCAAAACACTAAAGCTGTTTGCCATCTTAAGGGAATAATATTATAGTCAGGAAAGCTATTTGTATTCCTAAGTGTTTCTGAGAAGCTTAAGCAAGATGTTTCAAGGAGGTCCATCAGCTTCCTAAACAAGATTTGGGTTCCAGGAGGAGAGGACTTTTTTTAACAACATCAAATGCAAGTTGCCACTCCGATCCTCCAGGTCACATTCATAGATGAAGATGCATTACATTTCTATCTATTGCTCTGGTAGTTGAAAAAGGACTTTGAAATGGGAATACAGTGATCTGGTCTTAATGCAACTGGGATTTTCTTTAAGCGTTGATCTGGTTCTCTGTCTCTAAGGACTTTTGGTCCAACGGAAATGTGTTCATTCATGCAACACAGAACATGAAACACAGCAAATTTATAACCTTGCTTTACCAAAATTTGGTGTCATATGTGGGGAAATAAATCTGAAGTTTAATCAGCTTTTCAGGTACTTAGTGCCTGGTCTCTTTCTTTCTTTTCAGGACACGGTTAACATGGAAGCATATCTTTGATAAAACTCAAAAGACCTGAAAATGTCTTCATGTAAGATAAAATTAAATATCTTCATATATAATGACAGCAACTGACCTCCTGGATGATGCCATATCAAGAAAGGCAAGATGATACATATGATGCAAGTAAAAGAGGTGCTTTTCATGTTGGAAATATTTCTTACTCCTTTTTGAGGTTCTGTACTGTAGGTAAAAAAAAATATTAGAAACTGTGATTATTATAAACTGTCATTATTATAAACTGTAAGCCTACTTAAAGGAATTTTCTTATTTGGATCAACTAGGGGATAAACGTTGTCCTTATAATCCTATATAACACTTTAGATGTAGTAAGCTCCTGAAATTCCTATTCACTTAATTCATTTGATAAAGCCTTGAATTACACTCGGAAATACTCTAACAACAACAAAAAAACCTACAACAAACAAACAAAACAAACAAAAAACATAAAAAACCTGTGGTTAAATTTTTTACCATATTGGAATAGCTATACAGAAATTTAATATTCTTTTTAAAATATAATTTTTTAGATTCTGTATATGAAAATATATAGTGTTTAACTTTCTCTATTTTGTTAACTGGTCCAGCAAGCAAACATGACCTGTCACTAACACTCTCTGCCTTTCATGATTTCACTGTGCAACTGTGTCAGTCTTACACATGTAATGTTCAGTTTGTAATTTACAACGAATAGATAAACTGTTATTAATGACTTTGAGTAGCAATTTTTAATTGCAGCAATCTTTAATTTTTATATGTGTATGCTGGCAAATTCATTGAGTTCTTAATTTTGTTTTTCTGTATGAATTCAGCAGCTTTCTTGCCTCCTGAAGGAAGCAAATCTGGTAAAAAATCAACAAGGTATTTTATTTCTACCAAGAGTTATCTGACCTCTAAAATTCTTGAGTGACTTGAAGATCAACTGTAAGCTAAGACTCTGGAGCTTGGCTTCAGAAGACTTCAGGAACCATTCTTAATGCAGGATCAACTTTTAATATGCAAATTACTGGTGTGGATGACTCATTATACACCACCTTCAGCATTCTGTCTTCCACTTGAGTGAGTGCCTAACACAACTGGTAGGACTGTACAGAAACAAGAGCAGGGCTTGGTGGGCTGCTCAGCTATGCGCTGAAAGCAACCAATGACAGTACCGCGTGGGCTGGCTTTTCTGTCCTGGATCTAACATTAGGCCAGAAGTTATACTGAATAAAACTCTTGAAATAGCAAATGATATCAGACACAATAGTGTAGCCTGATGTCATCTTTGCAAACAATCTGTGAAACCAATAGGCTGGTATATCTAAAATAATGTTTAAGATGAACAGATGTGACATCCTATGGCTCTGACCCTCCAATATGCCTGCGCCTATGTGCAGTCTTTGGGACTTCAGTGACTTGTTTATGCAGAACTCCTTGCAGAACCTGGTAAAAATAAACCCCTGCTATGAAGAACACCAGAGAGGGAAAACGCAGCTTAACTTTCATCTGGAACTTCTATCATCAGGACTTTCAAAGTTGTATTTGGTAAGTGCCATGTCATAACAGCTTGTAGCACCTACAGATTTAAATACATACAGCACTAGTTCTGTGAGTAATTGTGAGACCACTCATGTGCGCTGTGTCTTTGGACGACTGGGATTTAAAAAGCAAATGCTCCCACATCTGCTTACTGGAATATATGTCCCTTCACCTTTGAATCCAAATCAATACATGATTTTTTTTTTAAAAGAGTCGCCAAAATCCTCCCACATTTGGCTAAATTATTTTGCTTTCTGCAGTAACAGAGCACGTCCACTGTTACTAGAAGTTCCTCTGCTTTTTCATAATCTTGTCCTTCAAGCACCTGGAAAACACCAAAGTGGGGAGAATCAGGGCTCCTGGGAAATACGGAGTTAACGTAACCCAGGCTTGTTGCCATGAATAGGAAATAGCTTACCCCTGCAGTCAATTTGCCTAATTGATTAGAAGCCTGATTGCATCCCTGAAGGGCTAGATGCCCTGAGGGGATGTGCATGCACAGAGGCAGGGAGCTTACACGGCAGCTTCACAGAAAAGCGAAGCCTGGGCTGCGAAATCATTTTCCGCTGACCGCTTCTGGATCAGCACTCGCGCCCATCTCCAGCACGCCCCAAGCACAACATCAGCTCGCACAGCTGGACAGAGGAGGCCAGCAAGAGGCAGCTGAGCGCCACCTTCTAGAGGTTGCTGCTGGACGGGCCCAGCTGGCACAGACACCAGCCAGTATGTGAGTGAGGACACTCGGCCCCCTGCGGCGAGGCTCTCCAGCAGAAGAAATGTTGTTTTGCCCACCCAAGCGCTCCCCACCCATCAACAGCAAGCGGTTTGCTCCTCTGGTCTTTCCTGCTCCTTCGCTTCTCGGGAGCGAGAGCCAGAACTGCCTGAATGACAGAAGTCCCAAGGCTTGGCGAACTTCCCCAAGGGTCAGAAACAACCGGAGTGGCTCCGTGGTTCCCTAATCAGCTCGGTAAAGTTGCCTTGTGAAGCCCAGTGGCAGGAAGCAGTTTATAGTACAGTAACTCAGCCCATTGTCTGGACTTTTTCAGCTTGGCTTCATTACTATTACCATGATAAAGACCAGCGCTTTTTTTTTCTACTTCCCCTTTGCCCCTTCAAGTCTCTACTTGCTCTTGACTTTTCTGAATTTCACTTTGATACTTTGACACCTCGGTTGTTCTCCCAGACAGATATAATTACAAGAGTTCAAATAAACCTTGTTTTTGTCGGGGCGGGGGGTGAGGGATGAGGAGAAAGCATGGGTAGCAGAGAGATGCTGCGAAGATTTGCTGGGAGAACTCACCTCCTCCCCAGTTTGGAGCAGCTCTTCAGGTCTTTTCTGCAGTTCAGAGGGCCCAGAAAGCTGCAACTGTGGGGTGTAATCCAACATTCAGGTTTAGCATAAAACAGAAATAGCAAAAAGTGAGCCCAACAGGATAAATAGGAATTGCAGACTGCTGACTGTTTCAGTGTGCAATACTCCCCCTTCTTCCAATGCGACCTCACCATCCTTACCTTGAGAAAGAATCTGACAACAGTTCAAAATTTAAAAAGAAGAAAAACCTGTGTGAAGGCTCATTCAAAGCATCACACCGCAAAACAGCATGGTGGCTTACAATCTGCTACAGTACTCATTCAGTGCTGATGTGAAGGAAAACGTCTTTTTTTTCCATCCCCGCCACTCACTGGAATTCCTGGACAGTCCCCAAACCCAATACAACCTGCTCTCCTTAAACTTGTGGGACTTAGTGACCCCCATGTTGCTAGGGTGGCAAGGTACCAAAAGAATAATAAATGTATTTCTGGGGCCCCTTACAAAAAGTAATCGCTCTGATCCAGACAATACAGAACACAGTTCTGCTTTCCTGAGAGCAGCAAATGAATCACATATTAAGGTGTGGTTCACCTGGGAGTGGCTTACAGAAATTCTCCTTTGTCTCAGTACAAAAAAAGGCAGTCAGCTGGTGAGGGCAACACAGCCTTCATCCAATCTTTAATGCAGTTTAAAAAGGAGAACTATGGCAGCAGTTAGACTTCTACTTTGGTGACATTCATAAACCACCTGGAACAGAGACACATGGGGAAAGTGAGCCTAGCCTCAACAGAAGAATTAATTCTGTTATCTCCAATTCAACGTCTAGTTCTGTCACTAGACATGCTGCTACGTTATTAGGAAGTGGGGCTGTATTTCTATCAGGAAGACAGGTCTTCTTGCTTTTTATCCTATTACTTCTCAACTCCTTTTTTTTTCTAGGCCATGAGTCCTTGTATATCCATTCACTTCACCATTGCGGCTCCTGATTAGTATTTTGAGGACAACTATTGGAAGCACTAGACACAGTTTTAATCCTTTTGACAAAATATAATTACATTCCTCCTGTATTAATCTTAGGTTCCATAATACATCACCCAGTGACCTGGATGACAGAGTAGTAGATGCATTTATTAAACCTGAGGATAACACCAAGTGCGAAGAGACTACTGGGAAGCTGGGCTTAGAATACAAAGTTATTTTGATGAATCGCAAGTGTGGTCTGAAGAAGCAGCAGGCTATCCAGCACAGACAAATGCAAGACAGTGCACACAAGCAAGAATCATCCACTACATGAAGACAAGCTGCAAAACAGCTGGTTAGAGAGTGAGCTCTACAGAGATGAAAGCTGAGGGGGCTGCTGAGGATTGCAAGCTTAGCAAGCCCAAACACTGGAAGAGTAACTATAAGCTTAAGTCCAGCCTAGAAATCACAAAACATAATAATTCAATTAAATGCTGCATTACAGCTTCAAGAGGAGTACTGCATCCCGTTGTGTGTGAGGCACTTCAAGAGGGACACAGAGCAGCTGAAGAGAACTATGAAGATGAACAGAGGTCTAGAAAATGCAATTAATTAAAATGGTGTTGGCTTAAAAAGACTGAAGATGCTATGGTCTGCAAACCCATGGAAAGGAAATTACGGGAATTATTAATTATTCCAGGGGGAAAGAGGCAAAAAGGAATGGGTTTAAGTTGCAGAAAGAAGGTTAAGGCTCCAGACTGAGAAATACATTTTAATGGTAAGGAGAGGGGGGCTCTGGACTAAGTTTGACAGGGAGAGCAGGTCCCTGTGAAAAAGTTAGATAAATGTGTCAGTGATGAGTGGGTGTTATCTGAGGCTGCACTGGGCAGGGGAGTGGATTAGAAGAAAAGAACCTTCCAGTTCTACAGTTCCAATAACCTAGGTAAGCCTAAAAAAATTTGCGGTTAATATAATTTTCTAAGATCCTTATGCCTTCAAAAAATACATATATTTTGACAAGGGTTTCCTAAAAATAAAACAGAAAACTTATGAGCTATCAATTCACCTATATTCTACCATCCTCTACAAAAAGCTGTTACGTGTTCATAACATTTTATTGTAATATGATATCGGGAAACAATTTTTGTCTTATGCTTAACCAAGTAAAGAGTGCAACAACCCATAAACACTAAACAGGCTTTAAGGCCATTAGTCTACAGAAATTACTTCTGAAAACACCATTAATTCTAGCTACAGTACCCGATCTTAAAAAAAATAAAATAAACACTCCTATACTGGGAGTTGTATTGCCTAGAGGGAACGACTTATCTGCATGCTCTCTTATATGCTTTTCTGTTAATTCTTATGTCCAGAGACAGAAAAACAAACACCAAGGAATGACAGGCAGATTTATTATACTAAAGTATTAAAAAATAAATAAAATAATAGTTTAAACTAATTTACATAAACTTTTTTCTTTACCTATGATGCATTAAATTATGTATTTTAACTGCAGTTTATAAATATGAGTTAAAACAGTCTTTTTAATTTTCTATTTAAAAACATTGTATGAAAAACATCACAAGAAAAGAATGACTTCAAAATAGTTTTTAAATTATGCAAACCAGCTGTTTATAACACAATACACAGTTTGGTGCCCCCTTTTGCCCCTTTTCTGAAGTTTTTAAAACACACTGGCACACTGGACCAGGTTCAACTCCTGTATAAAGCTGAAACATTTCTACCTGGATTGAGTGGATTTCTACTAATATCCAGTGTCACTTTTTCTTTCTTTTTTCTTTCAAGCAGAGAACAGACTCAGGCCTATTGTGATTACAAATCACAGTGAAGTTTTATGTCATTGATATTGCACCCTTGGACTTTGCTGAGATCACTGCACTTTACAGCAGGCCAATAGATCATTTTGTTGATTCCCTGCCCCCAGCCTGAAGGAATTTTTGTATCTCAAATTCCCAAATGAATTTTCCCAGGCTTGAGCAATACCCACTGAATATATTCAGGATTTGACTATATTATCCTCTAATTGCCTCATAGAAATTCTCAGCCCAGTAGATAGTTCATTCAGTTCTGAATTATTAGTGTTATATTTATTATTAAAATTATAAGTTAGGGCATATTTTGCATCTGCTTTCTTAGAGGAACTTTAGGACTTCAAAATATGTTTGGTTTCCTTTTTTCTTTCCAGTTGCAGTCTTCCATTTGGAGAATGCTTTTGCCAAATTTGCAGCAGGAGAAATAGAAAATGTTTTGAGCATTTAGGTCTCTTAACACCTACCGTGAAGTATCACTATCATTACATAGGCAAGAATACGCAAATAATTTGAATCCCCCCTACAAGAAATACTCATTTTAATATCAACAATTACACATCCCTCTGTGGACACAAATAGATTTCCTTACCCTTAAAGCGTGTTTAAATGTAAGCCTTTTCAGTCACAAAAGTACTTTTTTTAAAAAAAAAACACTCCCATGTATAAGGATCTGACCCAAACATACACTATTAGCATCAATGTACTTAGTCTTGATTTACAGTCTTGTAAATGAAATGTGTGTGGTTCCTATGTGGATGACAGCTACAGTTTGTATTTTCTCCCTGAAGACACTTTAACGTGCATAGAGAGTACAAGGAACATACTAGTCCAAAACGAACTTTTGGCCTCTTGAGGGCACAGAAAAGTTTGATTCCTGCAGTGACTGCAATTCCTCTACAAGATCCCTCCAATTCGGCTTTCAGCTACAATAAAGCAAATCAAAAGCAACCTCCTGGTGCTAGCGTGGATATTGGCCAAAAGTTAACACTATATACATGTATAAAAAAAATTCTACCTGTGTACCCCAGAGGTGTGTCCTGGTTGCTATGGGAATGGTAATCATGAATTTCCTGGCTAGAGTGTGATCAAAATCCTAACTTTCAACACTGCATTAACGTTGGTTTTTTCACACTTGCAAGATACAGATTTTAGCTGTAGTTCAGGCCTTCCCAAACAGAATAAGCTCTTTTTCCCGACATTGTGCTAAGATGTTAAACTTAACAAAAAAAAAACCCAACCCAAAACAAAAAACCCACCACCAACCAAAAACCCAAACCAACCAAACAAAAAGGTTAAAAAAAGTCATAGTCACATACAGATGAAACCCTTACAGTATTAGCTTCAGCATTTCCAACAAATCCCCACCAGTTTCCATTCAAACTGGTGCCTCAATGTACCTGAGACAGCTAATTAAAAGAGGAAGTGGTCAAAGTCATGCTTTTTTTGTAAACTTCAAAGGTGATCCCTCTCCTTCCTCCTCTTTACATTTTACTGTCTGGCTTTCTGCCCATCCTGCAGCTGTTAGCTGAGCCTGTGTTTCATGGCGTCAAACCTGCCTCCTCACGGTCCATAAAGTTACAGCAGGGATCGTGATACGCAGGTGTGGAAAAGCCAGAAGTGCAAGATGGGCCCGTTAATGATTTTTCTGGCACCCCATGCTGAGCTGCTGAAAAAAGAGAGCAGCTCGCACAAGGCAAGGGACTCTTTGTTTGCAAAGGTATTTGAGGTCGTATTACTTCTCCCACAGCAAAGGTGTTGGGTTTTCACTTTAAGGGCTGTTTACAGAAATGATTCTCCTTTTATACAGCTTTTAAAAAATGCTTTGAGGCTTTAATTGGACACAGGATTTGCATCACACCAGTATGAAAACTCTTACTTTTCATTTAACCCCCCGTTAAATCATTCAATGATCTTACTCAATGATAAGCAGCCAGATCCCATTATGTGGGCTTAACAGAGGAAAACAAAAATCAAATCATTAGGGGTTCATCTATATCATAAGCTTTAATCTGGGAATTTCTGCTCTCATTTGCATTTAGGTAATGAAGGCAATGAAGGCAGAGGAGACNATAGTTTGTTTCAAGTATGAAAAAAAGTAAAAAAAAAAAAACAAACCAAAAAAAAACCCCCAAAAACCCAAAACACCAAACAGGAAAAAGCACAACAATTTGCTGTTCTTCTTGAAAAAACTGAACAACGTAATAACTAATATCTGAAACTCTATGCTTATAAAAATCACTTAGAAGTCTGCTTTATTTTAAATGTTGCTCAAGCTGTGATCTGAACTGTGCCCAAAGAACAATGTTAAAGAACTCCAGCTCAAGATTTTTAGAAATGGGTGCCTGAAACCAATACCCTACAGGAACCATTTCCAGAACACACGTGTGACACATGATATTATTCTTCACCACTCAGAATCAATGGGACTTAAATTTTCAGATCATCTGAACACTGAGGCATGGCCCAGAGTTCATAAAATATTTAGGGATATTCATTGAAGTTGGGCACTATCTCCCACTAGGAGAGAGAGCCTGAACAGTTGCATTTGGGCTTTCAACTTCATCTCCGAGCCCCTAGTTAGGTGTGGGACATTAGCACTTCTGCAACCTCTAGGTCCTAGATCCCCTAGCACCCCAATTTTGAGGCATCTGTATTTTAACCCTGGACCTTTGCATTAGTGTTTTAAAGCTGAACATTATTTTGGTGCTAACAAAGAGTGAGCAGATAAGGACGAGAGAAGCAGCTTGTGAGGAACATATTGTGAGGGGATGGCAGGTTTAAGAAGAGCTACTGAGGCAGAAAAGTGACAGCTGCACTGTCATCTCTGCTGTTCATCCATACATCATTTATTTTTATCATACGTTTAGCAAAGTAGGGATTTGTCTACACATAATTCTGTAAGAGAGTTACAATTTCTATTGCTACAACTCCTAAAGATACAGAGCTGCTGAGTGCTGCCCAAAGCTCAAAGATGCAAGTTCAGTTCTGGAACTGCATATCCCTCTAGACCTACATGATGGATATGCCCCCGCTGGCAAGCAGCAGTAGATCAATTTCAGGCTCCTGACCGGCTCACTTCCCCCCTGTCCCCCAATACTTTATTTCCCTGAATGACCATTTCTGATGCAGCAATTCCTAGAAACTCAAACCAGGACTGGGAGCAATCACAAACCTGAAGAAAAGCAGTGACAACTGTAAGTGAGCTGGAACCAGGAGCATTATGCTTCTGTTACCACTTCAGCATTTGGTTGTGTTACTGAGCAGCATCTGAAGTTGTGAGATAGCAGACATCTCTTTAAGAAAGGCCAGCAGGAATCAGAATGGACCTTAGTGTCTGCAATAGTGAAGAACACAGTGTGGTTTTCTCCATGCCTGCAGTTACAACTTGCTCAAAACTGGCATGGCATGGCTTTGATGACGAACAAATGGATCAGGTGCCCTTTCTAAGGACATTAAGGAATGTTGTGCATGTGTTTCATGCTGCTCCTAAGTCCAGTTCTGACAACAGAATTTCAAGGGAACTTGGTACATGTAAGACATTGTCTCTCCTCTCTTCCAATAACTGCTGTGGAAACTGTGCCAGTACCTTCAGCGTGGGAATATAACACAAACTGCTCATCCCAGGACTCTGCAAAGATGGTTTGTATCCAAAAAAGCAACCAAAGCTCAAAAACCTAACTCAGAACTGTCAGAGCATCCACGTACAGCTGGGTAATAGAGAAAGAGCTATAGAGAAGGTAACAACTCTGTATTTTTGCCAGAAACTTATTTCCCAGCTATCAGAAGGAAGAGTAAGATGAGCTCATGAATAATTGCTTTTGCTAGTTCCCTTGACCACCAGACTAATCTTAGCTATCCATCCTGCAGCAGTCTGTAATAAACTCCCCATCTGTGTTAGCAGATACATTTTAACAGCAAAGCACAAGAAACAAAATCTCCTTTCAACCTCAAGAAATCTCAACAGCCTTTGTGCTGCACCCACAAGCCACCTGAATTACACGAACTGGCCTTTCTCATTATATTTGCGATGGCCCCAAATGTCTTCCCAACCACATGTTACCTAGTTCATGAAAACTACCCTGCCATCAGCTCTTCAAGAAAGAAGCTCTGACCTTGCAGCTCTGGAGGGTGATGAACCAGTCTTCTGTGCTCTCACAAGAAAATAAATTTAAAAAAAAAAAGCATGCTAGAAACTGAAAAGCTGCGAGGGGCTCGGTATGGTGGGTAGGTGTTGCAGAACACTATGGTAAATTATCTGCTCTGCCACAGGACTCTTCAAGGGCCACATGCATGCTATACAGTCTTTTTGCACCACAACTTCTCTCTCTCATGGTGGCAGCAGCACAACCCTCATCTCACAACGAGAGGTTGCAATGAAACAAGCAAACGAACCAATCTTAAGGGCTATGAGGTGCTGCAATATAAAAATAATTGAGGCAATAGATTTATCTCAGACTGGTTTTTAGGTTCGGCCTTTCTCTAGACTTCTGTAGGACTCTTTATTCTGAGATTCCTAACCTTATGGATACTGCCAGCAACAGTGAGTGCCATGAGTAGCATCCTGATTTTTGCTGCATTACAAGTCCCCTTTGAAATGCTTCAAATCACAGCTTGGTAAAGCCAGCTATAAGCCTCAAGGAGTAAGCATCTCACCTCCAGGTGTGCTCACCTGTTCTTCACAGGCAATTAAGGACTCTGTCTGGGTTCAGCTGCTGAGCATCCTACTGGGACTGTGCTATGGGATTTTCTCCACCAGCTACAGCTCTGGCCTCCCCAGCACAGCTGTGGCAGTGACAACTGCAGCTCGCAGCCACATGTTACACTGAGATGATTCGTGTGCTGCAAGTGACATGTACCACAGCAGGGTATCCCCTGCTTTACTAAATCCTATAGGTTACTTAAAACACGTAACGGTTATCAATGTTGCACACTGGCAAAACAGTTTTTGCAGACCACTCTTACTATCTGTGCTCTGTATCAGTGTAGTTGTGGGATATATTTTAAACAAGTACCTTTGTGGTATCAAACTCTGATTTCTACCAGCTTATTTGTCCAACATTTAACATTATGTTATGTTATTATGACATTCTCCTTCTTAGTCTGAAATCAAAGGCTTTAACCCTAAGGCTGAAGGACACATAGCACAATGCAGTGCAAGGTTACATCTCTTATTTGCACCTGGATGGAGCACCAGGCTACCAGGGCTATCCTGCTTCCTATAACTCTGCTATCTTGCTCAGAGAATAAGAAGTTTCTAGTAGACCTTGATTTTCCCGACTTGTTTGCAAACTTTTTTGATTAAAAATATCTTGCAGTTTTTCTTGAATTCTGATTAGCTGCTTATAACAACTGAAACAAGTATAAGCTATAATCAAGTGTATGTGTTTTTATTTTTAAATTGAAATATAGTTTTCAAACTGTAGCAATTTCAAAACTATCAAAATGCTAAGAGTGTGTGAAATTTAAATCCAATAAAACACATTGTGAAAACCAGCAGAGTTCAAACAAATAAATATTTCCCATTTCTTCTTTTATCCCTTTTTCAGTCATTTCTAATCAAAGAAACGCTAAAGAGTATTAAAACTTGATAAATCCATGATAATATGACAAGGGCTAAACCTTGCCTGATCTGGCAGCTGAGAGGAAGGTGGGAGGAATTCTGAGGGAACAGTCGGAGTGAGAAGTGAAACTGAAAAACTGATCAAAGGGAACAAGGACTCCCAGGCACAGTGAGAAAAAGCATCACCATCCTGGAGAGATGAATGAGGAAAATCGGTAAAAAACAGGGTCCTCTTTGTGCTGCAATTCCCCCAACGCTGTTCAGAAGAGTTGATTCTTAGCTGTTACATTAGCCCAATTCAGATAATTCCATTAGCTGCCTTAAATTCACCTTGTTACCTCAAATAATATCCCAAGCTCTGAAGTGCGTTTCGCTATACACTGGGTGCAAATACAACACCAGATATGACCACATTTCATGGACTATCCAGCCAACTCGATGTCGAAAGGCCTAATGAGCTGATGTTTAAAAAATATTTAATCTAAGAATCATGAAAGGCAAATAGTACAACACATGTTAGTAAGAAACAAATTAGCCAGCTGATTTTTTTTTTTATTGCTCTTGTCAACGACATTCTCTATACACTAAGTAAATAACTTTCAGACTCAGAAGATCATTGTGTTTTAAAGCACTAATTAATGCTGTTAATTTTTCTCTTAGATAAAAAATGAAATTTTCTCTATTGCAACAGTAAGTGGTTTTTTGAGGCATTTTCTACTGTGAGTGGGAGCATAAAGGTCCTTCAGGTATAGTATAGACAGATATCAAAGTGATGGGAGGGAAACCATGTAAATTAAAAACCAACCAACCAAACCTCCAAAAAACAGGGAAAAAAAACAGCAGAACACTCTGCTCCTTAATTCTGAAGTCCTGATACTGACCATTTTTTCAAGCTGGCACACCTCAGTGCTGCCCCACAGCTCTCATTCATGTAATTTTTTTCTGGTGCTGAATGGAGTAGAGACACAATTTCTCAGCGCATACAATATTTCAGGTGATAGAAAAAGATCGTGGCGGGGAAGGCGGGGAAGCAGTGCTTTTTAGTAAATAATTAGAAGGCATTTTGGAAGACTTCATCACTTCCAGCTAAAGCTGAAATTTAAAATACTGTCTTAAGATTCTATTTTGTGCTCCTAACTAAAGTTAGCCACCTGTTTCTATGAGCAGCATCTATGGTTTGTGTATAGTAGTTTCTATGTAGCAATAATTGTTTTTAATGTTCAAGAAGGAAATGTACATCTCAAGTTGGTCAAGAGATGGACACAGAAAAAAAAGAAATCAGTGAAGGGAAAGAAAGAATTTATACAGGGCTTCAAGACCCGCTCCAATCAAGGCAGTGGGGTGGGCTCTTAGGACGACCATGGTCTGGGCACTCTGGATGAGCTCAGAGAACTTGTGCAATGCTTAGGCAGCAGCACAGAGGCAACAGTGGAGAAGAAGAAAATAGCTGAGGATATTAGGAAAGCAAGGCAATACGAGGTACTGCAATGGAGAAGAAAAGCTTTAAGGAGCTTTGAAGATAAGAAAACATAGAGATCCAGTGAGAGGTCCTCCCATGGGAGTGGCACAACTCAAGCAATAGGCCAAGAAATTATTTTAGCTCTTACGCTCTGAACAATGGAAGTATCTGTCCTGAGGAGGGGGAGGGCTAAACATCATTGTGTTATAAAGGTGAGACTAAATGTTTGAACCATGGTCCAGTGCAACAAAGAAATGACATTCAGACCAAGTTCTCCCTATATCTACTAACTGGAGGGAAAAAAACAATTTAAAAATGTACTGTTTCATCCTCAGCAGCAAGGAAGAAGGACAGTCACACTTGTTTAAAACCATTATATGCATAACATTTAGAACTAGTGATATATAATATATTTTTTATTGAGAGCATTAGAATGGGGAATTTCATTGGAAAGCCTGGAGGAGGGGGAACTGTACAGTCACTGCTTGAAACCCTTCCCTATGTGCAAAGGACAGGCAAGACCTTCACAACTCCAGTGATATATTAGTCTCATGTTGTGCAAGGCTGGACTACTCCTCTTGCACCTTATGGACATACAAATAAAGTATGATTAAAGCCAAAAAATATGCCTTGAATGATTTGGTAAGTTTGGGGTTTTTTAATTATTCTTTTAAAAAGACACATCAGAGAGGTATTAAAATTAGAATAAAAAAAGGATGGTTATAACATAACTGCCTCTTCAACAGGTGGGGATTGACAAGTTACAAATATTTTCCTTTTTAGTTCAGATAACTTTTACAGCAATGAAATCAGCTCTCGAGTGCTTTGAAGCCAATCATAACCAAACCACCCACTGACTTATGAGTAACTCTGTAGAAATGGCTACCAAGTGCAACTCCAGTAAAACCACTGGAAAAAACTACCGACAAACACAGCCTTTATTTCATACACTCAGCTTGGTAATTATACAGTGAAATTCAGCTGAAAGGACCCAGCAAGGGCTGGGATTTTCACACTTACCTTAGGAAATATTTGCTCAGTTTCTTTTTGGGGCTTCGTGTGTTTACAATGATGAGGCAGACATCGGCAGCATGCCGATCCCTGCACTCTAGCTGGGTTCTGTGGGCAGAAGAAAGAAAACAAAGTTAGAACGAAGCATTTTCTAAATGAGATGTTCAATTCATGATGGTGTATTTGCCCCTTGATGTGCCATCCTAAAGTGCATCTTCACCTGGAAAAAAGTAACTAACATAAGAAGCAGGACTGTTTTAGAGACTATATTTTCCTTAATCAAGCCAATCTGCATTTCTTTGAAAGAAAAAAAAAAAGACTTCTGAAAAGGACCACATTCTGTTTTTTCAATACTTCACTCTTTCTATCCTACATATTTTCTTTCTATTGGGCTGTATTCTGCTGTCATGTACCTTCAGTGGAAGTAGAGAGTAAATGCTCTAGTGTCAGTGAAACGGGTCCGGTTTTACATGGGCATAGCTGAAGTAGTCTTCCATGATCTCTCTCAGCCAAAACAAGTAGAAGTTACCAGCTAAAGGAGATCCTGTCCCCTACTTCTAGTATTTGTACAGCCATGTAGTAAGCCATATCCAGAAAACAGCTCAAAGATAACCTGAAGAAAAATTAGGGAGCAGAGCGGAGAGATGATTTTCCTCCAGGTCAGCACCAAGATCTGCCTCCCAAAACAGGCAGCGTAAGTTCCAGTGGTAGCACAAGCAGGGAAGACCTGGAGGTGACACCTTCAATTTATAAGCACGCTTACATCAATCCAAAATTATTGTGAAACTACAGTCCTGGCCTAGTTCACAATTAAGGGAGGCAAATCAGTAGAAAGAACAAAGAAAAACTTGGCGGGGGAGGAATATTTTTTTCTTTTTGTCTAAGCTCTGTAAACTGGTTCACTTTCACGTCAGACAAGCACTAGCAGGAGACCAAGGACAGGAAAGGGAGGGGAGCAGGACTTGGCAGCAATAGCTATTATATCAGCTTAGCTGTAGCACCAACCCATCACTTAGAGCATCTGCAGTAAGTTGGTTGTTAACAACAGCAAAATGTCAAAACTCTTGAATTTTTTTTTTTTTTTTTCCTGACCAGCTAGGAAATTACAGTGGCTCTTTCTGAGATCTTTCATAAAAGGCAGGTATACATGAAGATACGAGATCTGGCTCAGAGACCAAGAACTGAAACACTAGGGCTTGGAACCAGAGATTTAAAGCCTTGTTCAGGCCACCTTACCCCTCTTTCAATAGAAGAAGGGGGGGATGGAGAGGACCCTATTAATCTTCCTGCAAAGACTGTTCTCACGAAACACAGGGATTTTACTCCAAGTGGACATTACACTTCCATGAGACCTACAGTCATGCAATTGCATTCGTTCACTGTTTGTTCCCATAGCTTCCTCCATCTGCCTCAAATCACTGCTGATCAAGTGGCTGCTACCTGCAGCTCTCAGGAGCAGCATATGAGCAGCACTGCACTGGCATTTCAGAAATGCTTGGTTCTGGCTTTGCTGGAAGCAGCATAAGAGCAAGGTATTTGCACATTTTGCCTTCCAGACACGAGCCAGATGTGCAAAGGTTCATGACTGGGGCAGCAAAGGAAACCTCAGCCATGAGGTAGGTTTGATTTGGATCAGTTGGTGGCAAGTTTCATGCAAAAGTTCATGTCAATGTCTCAAACAATTTACAGACCCTTAGATGAAAGAGTTTATTACAATGATTTACTGAACAAAAGCATAATGAATGCAGTCAGCATTTTTTCATTATTTGACAAACTAGGTTGGCAATGAGAACTGCATGGATGCAATACACTTTGATTTTGTAATGGATCTGATTTAAAACTTCCCTGGGAAATTCTGATTGAAACGGAAGTTCTGCACTTGGCAGCAGGCAGATTCAGAACGAGGATGTCTAGACAGGCCAAGTTCAACTAGAAAAGATCCTGAGCAACCTGATCTAGATCTGAAGTTGGATGAGAAACCTCCAGAGGTCCCTTGCAACCAACATCTTTTCAATATTTTTAAATGCACATAGGAGTAGATTTGATCCACTCACTTTAACAGAGGCACCCTGCTTCCCTTGAATACTTTACCAAGAGCACTTGCAAACAGTAATGGCTGAGGTCGTTACCAAAACAGAATGCCTCTCTGGACTAGCTGCTTTGGCCAAACACAAGTCACTGGCCTGTCTACGTGACAGCTGGGTGAAACATGATGGATCCTTGAACAGGAGACAGGGTCAATAATCAGTTAGGCCCTCCTGGTCTTAAACATAATGAATAAAGACAGGATTAGATGCAGAGACGTCAGGGAGAAAACGCCCTTTGAAGTTTGGTTAGCATTCTTTAAACTACAAGATCATTAGTTTTAGCCTGGAGAGGCATTTGTGTGCCTCAGAGACCATCTCCTTTTTCCAGTTGGTCTAATTAAAGAAACCTACAAACAATCTTGTCTGTGTCTTTCTAACCATACAGTACAACACAAGCTGCTACCGAGAGGGAAAGTAACTGCAAACATCCCAGTTACAGCAGGCAGATTAGGCAGGAAGCCAGCTGAGCAAAGAGGGAAGGCAGCGGATCAGCCTCCCGGACCCGGTGCCAGAAGTTAGCTATATATTGTACTTTGTAAACAACAAAGTCATCGTAGCTCTCTTCCTGCAGAAACCCCGCTCAGCCTGCAAACAAGAATTAAAGCAAGGAAGGGGAGTTATTTCCAGCAACCTCCACAAGTGTGTGCATCTCATAGTTCTTTGTCAGCTGCACACTTGGCCTTAACTCTGAGACATTCATTGCTTTAACTGGGGGTGTTCATTTTGACAAAAGTTAAGGAAGGGTCATTCTCAGGGCAAAGATATTCATTATAATTCCCCTAGTCTTTGTTAATGTGTTAAACATAGAAGCTCTGCTGTAATTTCAGTCCTGTAGAAAAATAAAAAGCAAAATCTTGCCACATTGCATAACTATTACACTCAAAAAACAAATTGCTAAGTGCTTGTAAGACTTGCATTTCCTGCATGCAGGAAATAAGGGGAAAAAAAAGCCATCCAAAGAGGGAAAGGCTCAGGCATTCTATCTTGCCTCCAGACAAAGAGGAGTATGAGTGAGAATTGATTTTTATGCTGCTTGCTGCACGGTCCTGAAAGTCAATGCAGATCCCCACTTCTTGCTTCAGATCTGTTTCAGGAGAGATTTTGCACCCAGCAGGCAAAGTGTGCCAGCACTGGAGTGAGCAGTGTTACTGGGTGTTAGCTGCAGCACTCTGATACATCCTTGAGAACTAGCACATCATTAGGGATACTTTCACAATGGAATGTGTGGGTCTTACGTCCATATGTCAGACAAAACTGAGGATGCTCTTAAGGAGGAATGAAAAAAAAAAAACAACTTAACAACAAATAACTTTTAATAACTGTTCCTTTAAGTGTTTCTTTTGCATTTGATTTCAGTGCGATTGCTGAGATTCTCAAAGAACAGTTTTGATAAAGCCCAAACAAACAAACAAACAAAAATCCCCCATCAACCCACAAATGACCAAAAAACCCACCACCACAAGATGTAGCTATTTGTTTGAAAAGTGCTCTGGAAGATAAATTAACAGGGAACATATTTTGCAGTGCAATACCTGGTACTACAGATATGAACTCTGATTCTCTCATTTCTGCACCTTAGGCAGTCATTGCCACCTCCGTGAATTAGCAGCAGTTTACACCTACTTGCACTGATATAAATGACAACACAAGAGCAAGGTGAGAGAAAACAGGTCTGCAATGTATAGCCTCAGCCAAACACACCTGCAACACTTTTACAGGGCAAACTATATATTGCTCCATGTCTAACCCTCTGTATATTATAATAATACTAATAAGCTATATAGAACTACATACAACATAAAAGACTTTATATACTAGACTTATAAGAGATTTCGTAGTGACCAGTATATACACAAACAGTAAAACACCCCTGTTCACACGTCACATCCTAAGAATATTTTAAAATAAATTAGGATTTGTTCTTTGGCACAGCTGAAGCAGGACCTGCTCCCCCAACAGCCACCTTGATGAAGAAAACAGCGAGAGTTCACACTGATCAAGGACTTGGCAGCTCAAGGTGTCAGTTCCTGGAGAGCACTTCCAATTCCCACAGACAAGTATTTGTCCCAGTGACACGGCTTCAAGAGCACACCACAGATGACTGAGATTAAATATGAAACTCCCTGATGACACTAGCATGTGACCTCAGCCAATAGTATTTGTAAACTACATGGCTGAATAACCCCAGATTTTCTACGAAAGAAGTGATACCATGGTTTGCCTTTTCACTGTGATGTTGCTGAAAAGCATGAAGACCTATAGTGCTCTCCAGCATTCCTTACCTACGCTGCTAAAAATGAACTGACACAGGTCTCCCATTCTCCATATCAGTCACCCAAGCTTGGATGTCAAGAGACCATCAATATGATATCTGAGACTCCTCCACTCCTGGAAACATTTCTGGTTAACAACTCTAGAGTTTTTTTACCTGATTATCAAGTTTTACTCCAGAGATAACTGGGAATACTTAATTTGAAGTAACTTCCTAAGGGCCTGTCTTACAGAATAGCTATTCAGATGATCTCCCTGCATTAGCACTGTGTAAAGAAGCTTATTCCTTAACATTGCCAAGCATGTAAAAGGAAGCCTGCTGCCAGAAGAGTCACCTGCCTATTCGCAATATACTAGCCACTTTGCACCGATTTCCACATGGATTGTTTCCCCTTCATAATCTACCTGCTTTATAACCAGCAAGCTAATACAGTGGGGTCCCCCTTGAATACCTTTACCAAGAGAACGTTAAAGTCTTAGTGAAAAATAAAAATTAATTTCAAACCAAGGCCCAATCCACGCCCTGTCTCTGATACAGGGGAGGAAAAAAAAAAAAAGTCTTCACTGAAACACCATTCCACTTTAGGATGAACTGCCTTAAATGTTCTAAATAAACAATGATTTTTTTCATTCTCAATCCCCAAACTCACATTTTTATAGATCCATCCTATACACATGCTTCTGTTTCCCAGAAATTATGCACAATACTTGATTTTTATCCAGATTCTCTGGCATCTGCTGCTCCACATCTAGCTCCATTTGGTCTTAAGGTTAACAGTAGCTTTACAGCAAAGTGAGTATCAATACATACAACTTCAGATAACAGAATTTCACGTTAATCTCAGCTGCTGTGTCTAGAGTTAAAACAGGAGCTGCTGATCTTTGGGACACTCTGGTTTGGGAGTTATGAGTGCGAGTGGAAGGTGGACTGGAAAGTGGAGGAAGATTGTTTATACGACTGATGACACTATCTTGGCTATCAGTGGCTGCTTTTTTGAAATTTCTGTACCAAAAAGTGAAAGGGTATTTGGGTGGGGATGGCAAGGTTGGTCCTCAGAAAACGCAGTTCCTCAAAAGCTATTCCACATCAAGAGGGGCAGCCTCTCCTCCTGCCCTTGCACCAAGGGGCCAGACCCCACCGTCCACAGACTGCCTTCTCCTCCTAAGGGAGTGTATTTCAGAGGAGGAAAAGCCAGGAGGGTTTCTAGGACAAGAGGCAACAGACACATGTAAAGTAGTACTGCTCTGGGAAAGCAAGGCTGCCTGAAGCATGAAGTGGAGAAGTTCGAGGATTTATTTTGTTGTGATTAGAAATGGGTGTGGGAGGGAAGAGAGGGGAGCCATAATCTTCACCTACTAACATTCAAGTACATCGTACGAGCCACCAGACAGACACACAAAGCCCCAGGTCCCAAGCCTTCCTTGGTATTTAAACTTTGGCCTCATCCCTCTGAAGCTTAATATTGCAACTCACAAGGAACACCTCTTCCTTGACCCATCTGGGCTTCTTAATTTTCATCTCTGTGGATCAGTTGTGCTGTACACTGCATACATCTTACTCAGTTTTGTCTCTTCCTCAGCCCTGTGACAGCCTGCACTATATTTCTCCATCCTGGCTCCCGCTCTTCCTTGTCACCCTTTCTCTCCTTTAAAAATCACCTTGGCTTTGGCCTGTATTTTTGAAGTTATGTCTGTACTGTAAGGTGGAGATCTAACAGGCAAGCTCAAACACCCATAAGTCTGATCTAGGCAGCAAGGAGCAAGCCATGGGCAGTTCTAACAAAGCTCTCTCTGTGTTACATTGCAACCCAGAACACATATGGATTTCTCATCACCCTCTAATGGCTCCTCATTCTCCCCTGTCTCTTGTCCCTTGTCTGTGAGAGCTCTTCAAAGCTCTATCCTGGGTCTCATCTTCTGTATCTTATCCTCAAGGAGCCTCCTCTCTTCACACTGATATAACATTTACCTTTAGGTAAATGGCTCACAAATCTACATCTCAATACCAAACTGATCTCCCTCAGTTTAGCCCTACACATTTAATAACACTTCTGATCTGCTGCCCTGGGAGAATGACTATTAGTCTAATACTAAACTTTGCAGCTATTACTGAACAGCTTGTGTTTTTCCTTTTATGTTATTTCCTTTTTCTCCATTGCTGTTAGCAGCAACATCTTTCCCATTTCTAAAACTTCAATTTTTAATATGTCTACCTACCAATGCTGGAATATTTCCTGCCTTTCAGGTCCTCCTTCAGAATAAACAAATCCAGACAACATGCTTGTCCACATCTTGGTCATCTTGATCTACTATAAATATTTTCCTCTTCAGTTCTTCACTGCTCCTGCCTTTCTGGAACGTGAGCTACGCGTCACACTCCCAGGACCTGGTCCACTTAGATGTAGTAGGGTAATCAGTCCACAGCAACTTTAATTATATTAAAAATAAAATGCAGCAATATCAGAAATAGTTGTTCCATATCCTTCGTGACTTCCCTTTCCTTACTGTTGAATTTCCAATTCCTGCCCATTATCCCCAAATTCTATGCCAAGAGCTGGGTAAAAGGTCTCACTTGCTGGCTCCCTCACAGCGCCCATGCTGAACATGCCCTCAAAGTGACATTAAAAAAGGCAACTTGAACTGTTTGTTCTCAGTATTTTCACTGCTTTCTTCACACGCCGGATTACAAACCATTTCTTAGGGGCTGACAGTGCTCTGCCAACACTAGTGAATCAAGGGTGCTGAGGGAAGCTTTCTAGCACAGAAACTAAGTGGCATGAATCAGCTGGTGCCTGTGCCAGGAAAATTCCTTACCCTTCAAGCCACCATGGCTGTGTGCAAGCTACCGATCGGCAGCCCTTCCCGCAGCACCGCAGCCACTGCTCTCTGCAGCAGGACTGCCTAGCACCTTCCAGTCTCCACAAATGTATGCTTAACGTAGGTGTCTTTACCTAAACAAAGATTACAGACTGCAGTTCTATACCTGAGACAGATTTGTTTGAAACTCCAGCTTTCAGCAGTTAGTTACATGCAGTTCTGCTAGACATAAACAGTGTTCCAAGTGTAAGTAACACCTGAAAACGGGATCTATTTTCTTGCTATTCAGCTAAATGTCATTCACTTCCAGAGTTTATTATGCATAGTGGTATCATCCAAGGGAAAAAAAAAAAAAAAACAAACCACAAACCAACATTCTTTGCCTACATTTTAATTGTTTTAATAGCTACGATTTGGGGCAAATTTGCAAGAATGACCGTTTATTTGTAAAATATTTTGAATACTTTTTTTTTTGTATTGCATACTGATAGGCAATTGGGTGAGATGATCACTAGTAGGTCCCTTCTAACTGAACTATTCTATTCTGTTTTGTCTTCTGTTTTAACACTCAGAAGAAGTATTAAAATGTTAAAACAAAATTATGAAAAGAAATGACGTCATGCATTAAAGACTCTGAATCTGGTCCTCCTCTATTCTAGGGTTGCTCCGGGCAGCAAGCCAATAAAAATGCTCCTTTCTCAGAGTAACAAGAAGGTGGCCTTGCTGTAAACTAAAGTCAGAGGTTGAGAACAAGCACTGCAGAGAAAAATTATTTTAAAGTGTTTTTTTTTGTNTCTGGTGCAGCAGTAGAAAATGGCACACATTTTGGGAGTAGGTTAATTTTTTTAATGTTTTTTTTTTTTTTTTTTTTTTTTTTTTTTTTTTTTTTAACTTCTCGAGGCTAAGGATCTTCATTTAACCTATAGCTGAAGCGCACAGTTGAATCAACTGAAAACTGAAAGAAGATTTGCCCGTCTTTGTATGATGGGAGCAGGGAATTTAAGGAAAGTGTAATGGCACTAACACTTATAAATGTTTGCACTGTGAACGTAAGCACCTAAGCATACAAGCAAATCTTAATACAGGGACTCAATATATATCTCTAACTCTGGCGGGCAGGAATACAAAAGCAGGAAACACCCTAGGCGATGTCTATGTAAAATCCATATCAATTGCCTGTATCAGTTACAAAATGCAGATACATTTAAATTAGGGCCAGTTTGCGAGCAGACATGGCCTTTGATTGAAAGCCATTTGCATTTCATGGAGAAAAACGAAAGCTTTCTGGGCCTGATTCTCCACAGACTTGCACCCAGGTGGCCACCTATATACTTGCATTGCACAGGCATCACTATAGAATTGCTCAATGTTATAACTCCTTGCAGCTCCTTGTAGGACTAGAAACATATTCCTAAAATGCAAAATACCAGGGGGAAAGAAAGCAAGCATCCAGAAACCAATCTGCACATGTGCCATTTTCCCCTCTTGCTTTTCTTCCCCCCGGCTCCCCTTGGGAACAGCGTTAAACTGCCCTGAGCTGGGCACGCTGAAACCAGCCCACTCATTTCAACCAGCCCCTCTCAACTCCCGGCCTCAACTTTCTGTTTTCCAGAGAGTACAATTCTTCTAAAAATACCTTGACTCCACTTCATTTTCTCCTGTTATCGTTTTGCCAATGTAATAGCCTGAAAACTTTGGGGGTTTTCAAGACATTTTCAAGTGGCTTTTTCCCCTTTTCACGCATAAAAGTCTGCCCCTTCATTTCTCCGCTTTATTTTTCTCTCACTTATTTGTGAACAATCACTTCTGCTTCAGCCAAGCATATAGAAACAAGCACTGAGCCAAGACATATTTGCCTTGGGTCAGGCAAACAGGGCCCATGTGGCCCACCCTTAGCCAGGGGCAGGATGAAAGGCCAACCAGGCCTCCTCACGGTTTGGTGACATCTGAGCTAATCCTCTCTTCGTTTGGGAACAATTACAGAAAGTCACCTGAAAGCGTCTACAAATAAACCTCTTTCCAAAAGCTAAGAGAGGGTGCTTTTTCACCTCCAGCACTTACGACCCATTTTCTGCTGTCACTTACACTGGTGGGAGCCCAGGGTGGAGGGAAATCATTTAGGACTTGCTCTGGGTGCACGACCTGGCCTCCTCACAGCTAATCCAGACTAGACAGTAGTTCACATGTGGGTTTTTTCCTTAAATAAAGAATGAAGCTGTGCGTTTTCACTTTTTGCTCTGTTTCTAGGGTAAAATTCACCTTTCTTCCATGCTGCTTTTTGTCAGATCTGCACACTGCATACAAGTTAATCTAAATCCTCCTAAAGGCCTCAGCTGGTGGCTAAATCCTATGGAAAAGTAATTTTAAGAATAGACAAAACTGCAGTTTATAGAGGTAACATCTACTCAAACAGTAAAGATGGAAACAAACGTTGCCTCAAAGCTACTTTTAATGGCAACAGAATAAATCGGTGGTAGTGATATGCGGCTGTCCAAGTAAGCCTTCCCAGCCTGCCCTAGCCCCACTGTTCTGCATAGGATGCCCCCTCATCACAGTGCTTCACTGTGAACTACTCCTGGGTTCAGCTTGAAGAACGTAGCTGTCAGATAAAAAAAAAGAGAAAGCAGAGTGAAATTTGCTTATCTAAGCCCTTTTCCAGCCTACAGCCAAAAGACACCATTCGGTATCTTCCAGCCTATAGTGGGCTAAAGACAAGAAGTCCACATTTGAGTCAAAGTAAAGCTCTCACAACCCGTGTGCTCCAATGCTAAATCCTACCCAGAGCTCACGTAGCTGTTCCTTTATTATCATCTAGGTCATGTTGCTGCCCACATGGGGCAATGCCCAAGGTAACCAGCTGTTTTCCCATCTTGTAGTGAGTTACAGTGCTACACAGGAAAGGCTGAGACGATACCAGGGGAGAGGATGGACGGTCTGAAGAGGTAACTGGGTCATTGCCCTTTCCCTCATCTATGGACACCTCCTCTCCAACAACTGAAGTGCCCCGTTATTGCTGTGGTGGTGGCTGTGCAGGTGGACAGGGTGGCAGTGGATCCTCCACACCAGGTGATGCTGTACAGGAGATCCTGCCATAGGGGACTACAGCTGGGAGCGGGTGCAAGCAGCACATAGCTGTTGTGCAGTGTTAGCATTTCTTTCCAGCCCTGGAAGTGCTAAAGGGAAGCCTTAGCACCACACTGGAGGTAGTATAGGGGCGAGTTGTCAGCTGAGGAACAGCTGATGGCAAGTGTGAACTAACAGAAGAACCCAACTCTCTTTCCATCACCCTTCCTATCCTTTCTCTCTGAACCCAAGTAAACCCATACCTCACAATGATACCTTCTTCCATCTTCAGTTTAACAGGGGAGACCTGCACAACTTCAGCACTATTGGGACTTCATAGCACGTTTTTCTCTAGTCTAACTGGGAGGAGAGAGGCTGGGTCTTAAGCTGGCAAGAGGCTGAAGCCTTCTTTTGATCAAAAGAAAAGTGTTAATCATATCAAATGAGTCACTCTTCCTCTCACATTAGATGCCACCTTCAAGGCCGCAGCCTTATAGTTTAAATCCCTTAACTAAAATCTCGCTTTCCACCTGCATCCTTGCACAGGAAGAACGTGCTGCCTTGATAACGACAGCAGCTGCAAGAGACCCAGCTGAAGTTGTGCAAGCAAATAGCTGGGCATTGGCAGGCCTGTTCCTTACCACTGGAGATGAGGACGTTGGACTGGTGTCAGGGCTCTGCAGGTCTGCCACCGCTCAGGAATGGGGGCATAACTTTGTAGCTTCTCTCTTCAGTCAAAACAGAAAGCGACCAACACTGGATGAGTGGTAGGGAAGAGAAGAGTCCTCTATGCAAACACTATTACAATTGCTGATGTAACCATCACCTAGATAACAGTGATGGACACACTAGAAGTCTGGAGACAGGAAAAAGTTGTTCCAATGATCAGTTACTATGGTGTTTGGTTTTGGCTGTTCTGAGAAGAGAAGAAAAGCTGTATCGCATGACAACATCAAATAGTGTATCACTTAAGAACATCTGCCTCATATTAAGGAGACCCAGAGAAGTATTTTAAAATTAAACCAAAAGATGGTAAGGTGCCATCTCAAAACATTTCCGAGCCTTTTTTTTTTTTTCTTTCAAGCCAAATAACTTATTTGAAAGAAAATTCACTTCTGCTTCCTGTTCCATGACAGGAATTATAAAAAAAATAAAACCACCACACAAAAAAGCAAAAAAAAAAAAAAACACAACAAAAGGAAAAATAAAGGGAGAAAAATAAGATCAAATTCTCATCTTCTCTTACTGCAAAATGGCATTAGCAAACCAGATATACCACCCCTCAGTTTCCTCATTTACACAACTACTTCTTTACCTCATAGTAACATTGCCAGAATTCACCAATGGTGATTCCTTCCAAGTTGTTCAAAGTCATGTAATACGCTTTTTGTATTTACAAATAAAACTTTAAGTCATATAATCAAATATACAGGATAAAACTCCTAATTTTCTATTCTAGAATTCTCAAACCAAAAGCATACATCTTCTCTTGTCTTTCAAACTGCTTCATTGTCTAGGTTATCATTTGGTAAATAGGCTCAAAATTTGTAAAACACATTAAGTAGAAAATTCTAGTATGGAACAGTGTACCTAATTTATATTGCAAACATAGCAATTTATACAGAAAATTATATGCCAAAAAAATTCAGGCACAAAATGACCACCTGTATATCTATATGCAATAAAAAAAATCTGGATTTAAGATTAGAATATTTAATTTGGCAGAAAGAGACTGAGGCCCACCACATTTTTCATTCCTTTAGAAACAGGATGTTATTTTTGTCCTTTGCAATATAAGTGAGCTTAGTGTGCCCAACATGTGAAATACCTTTTGGACAGAACTGACTTTATTAAATTAAAAGATAGATGGATGGAACCATTGAGTTCATAATCATACGACTGCTTTTGACTTCTCTCCAGAGCATGCAGTACTTAGGAAAAGAATGCAAACTGCAAATTAAACCCCCAGTTATCCTCAGCAACCTGACAGTCTGGCCCAAGAAATACTGCTAAGTCTGGCAGATTGGGAGAGTGATGTGTGCATTGCACAGAGGTGTGAGGAACGCGACCCACCCCAGCTCATCTCACAGGGCACAGCTGGTGAACTGTACACAAAGAGGGGAAACAAGCCAGTTTGAGGGGAGGAGGGGAGAAGGGGCCTGAAGTAAAAATGGGAGATTTTTTTTGCTTTCCTTCATATCCTGCTGCTGTTTCAGTCAAGCAATTTTCATTGCCAGCTTATTCAAAAAGTGTTTTCTACCCGAACTGTTTTCAGACAGCAGAATCAATCTCCCCAATTAATATAATTGGAACTAAGAGTGCTATTGAGTCTCTTCAAGCATTCCTCATCACCATCCTTTAAACATGCCCTTTTTGCATTTTCAGTCTACAGCACCTTCACACAGGACACCTGGCAATAATGAGCTGGAAGGGAAGATGTTCTACCAAGATGACAGGGGCAAACACCAACAAAGCTTCATCTAAGCATTTACACCCTCCCTATCTCTGTGACACTCCTCTTCCACTTGTCGATCCTCACTCTCCCTGCTTCCATGCCATTTAGTTTTTGTGTGGAGTATTGAAAACTCTGATACCTTCACCAAGGCTTTTCTTTAGCGCTCTTTTGTTTCCCCCTAAAAGCAGCAGCAGATCCCTGCATCTGACACAGAACTTCCCTAGTCTGAAAACATTGCCTGAATAATTAATATTTTTCTCCTCTAACTTTCTACAGTCCCTTCCTACCACATGGCACAGTGTTATTCTGGTGGTACGCAGGTAGACATGAGTTCACTCTCAAATTTACAGTAAAATGAAAGGATCATCCCAAGCCCTTCATGAAAGACAAGGGTATTAATTCTCATTCTTCACAACTGGGAAGTTACAAAGAACTGAGAAGCCTGATGAGCATGTTCCTAAAGCTAGGTCCACATTTTAAACCTTGACTTAAGAATACTGCAGGGAAGTCAGGGAGCAATTCCACCACCACGGGACAAAACTACTCTACCAGAATCACAGTGAAAAGACAATTTGACAGGCAAAAATGCTGTTCTACTGGAAGAACTTATTCTTTTCAGGGAACATCTATCAGCAAAATAATTATTTTGCCTGTATAAGCATTTGAAGGACTGAGGTTGGAGCAGACCAACTCACAGTAGCTGCCTCCACTATTCTTCTATACCAAGTACAGCTTAGACACAGGGAGAAATGACTATGGATGACATAAATTGAGTCTGAGTAGCACTGTTTGAAAGCACAAGTGTTTTGTTTAACTATAACATAAATTGCTTACTTTTTTCAGCTGCCCACACTTTTGGCTTAGAGAAACAATGGCTGGCTGCTCTGTTCTGGTTCTTACAAAGGCACAGGAAGGCAAACTTTTGGAAGCAATCACTGTAAATTCAAAGCAGAACCACAATCAGAATTTTACTGCTGCCACGTGAAAGGAATAAAAATGGTTCAATTCTAACAGTACTCAGTTTCTAGACTAGCATATATCTCTTATTTTTTAAATTTCTTAATATCATAGTACTCATAGATTTGTGTTAAGACAAGATACTTTACACTATAAGCAGAGTGTAAGTGCAGAGTAATCTATGCTCCAGATCTACTGATGGAGACTGAGACATCTCTATGTAAATCAAGGGATTGGTTTTAAGCAAGTAATACTGTTTTCCCTTAACTCATAGATTTGGCTGTCTTGATTCAACAGGCAAGTTTAGATTAATGGAATAGCTGCAGTGAACCAAATATATTTGCAGGGTTATGGCAAAAATTAGGGTACAAATGTGCATAAGGACATAAAATAAATAGGGTAAGGTTAAGAGACAAGCAAAGTAACAAAGACTGAGAACACAATCTGCATATTACAATGATTTTAAGAGGATCAAAATGAGCAAGCGATATATAAATTATCACAACCAAAAGTCAAGGTATTTCTCATCCTAACCCAAAGATTACTGTATATGAATAATCACTTTAATACCGTATTACAGTCAATCGTGAAAATCACTTATTCAAAAAAACATGTTGGGCAAACTAATCAGACTTTCTACATACTCTGGCATACAGGCTTCTTTTTTGTTAAAATAATTGAAAGACTATTACTTTGGATTTTGGTGTTTTGTATCTCTATTTGAAATGTACTTCAGTTTTCCTTTTTCTACAGCCTGGGACATCTTTTCTTTAACAAGCTTAAAAAAACATGATAAACAAGAATTAGTTTAAAGGGATAACGCCATATTGCTGGGCTTCGTTCTCGGATGACACAAATGAGCACAGTTGCATTGACTTTAATGAGTTACACACTCCTACAGCACTTAAAGGTCTGGCCTCTTTTCTTGCTGCCTTGGTCCTGCCATTTTTTGCAATCAGTTTAGTGCGCTGGTTTTTTGGTTGGTCGGTCGGGTTTTTTTAAATCTAAACTGCTTAAATATTCAGCTATGACCAAGTGTATAAGAAACCCAACTTTGATTTTCTATCCTCAGGTTTTTCTTTGAGCTGTGAACTGCGACAGCCCTGTAGAATCAGCATCCGAAAGTCTTCATGGTCCTCTTGGTTCTTTAGGACTCCATACTTAATTAGTTTATTCTGTAGTCCTCTAACCTGAGAGAGAGAGAGAATATAAAAATATTAGATTATTTACTACTCAATAACAACAAAAAAAAAATTTAAAAAATAGCAAATACCTTGCCTAATGCCAGGAGATGTGTTAGAAACATACTTAGGAGTGAGAATACCCTAAAATATATTAAGCTTCTCTTCAAAGATGTGGCAAATCTGTTTACTCCTCCCTCCATTTTTTTGGATCACCATCCTCCTACTCAGAGGGAAGCAGCTTAGATGCCTCTCTTTTCTTGCAGATCATGACCCTTTAGGAATTACAGAGAAGGGCTCCCATGTTAATTAGATGTGCTTTCCCTGAGATCAGTCTGCAAAGTGGAAATCTCCCTGGCTGCCTGTCAGGAACAGTTTTAGACCTATCTTCCTTCCCTCTCTCTACCACCCAGTTAAGCACATATTAAATATCTGGAACTCAATATCTAAATCCCAGTCTTCTACAGTGGGTGAAATTTTCTTCAGCTCTTAGTAGCTTCTAGACTCAGTGCCTGATAAAGGAAAGCTCCAGATGGTGTTAATCTGGAGTGGTAGCACAAAATAGCATGAGATAATACTCTGTGGACAGTGCATCTGCGAGGTGTACAAGCCAAATGCACGTGGAAGTGGTATGTATGTGAAACAGAATTGAAATGACAGTCAACGTAATCAAGGAAATAGATTTATGTCCCCAGACAAAATGCTCCACACTTCATTGAAACCTTCTCCCACATTGTCTGGTTTGCCTCTGAGGGCATCTCAAACACCGACTGAAATCTAACATGTTACTGCTGCAGAAGTGGCTTTCAAACATAGCCTTATCACTAGGAAACAGATTCAGTTCTTTGCAATTATATTACATTTCTGTATATCAAGCTGTATACCGCTATGAACAGAGGGCAAATATCTAAAAGTTCGTCTTCAAACAGAGATCCACGGAGCAAGACTTCATCACTAAATTGAGATATAGGTATTTTTTCTCAGAAGTCTGCGTTGTTCTGTAGGGCTACTGAAACTAAATCTTCCTCGACACCACTCACCCCCCCCACCTTCCCCAAACCCAGTGTAGAAGCAGATGACTCAAGATTATGGGATTAGGATGTTTTCACTAGTTCTAATTCTTTCTTGATCAGTAACGTGTGTACACAGTTATTCACCACAACCTATTCGGTGGCCTAGTTAAAACTAGCAGTTTCACTCCTTTTTCCCAGCAGGGAGGTGTTCACACCATAGCTGGCACTAACAAGCCGTCTTGTTAGGGAAACCAAGGACAGAACAAGCAAAGGATCTGAAACATTGACCCGGATAGGGTTTTGGGTTTTTTTTCAGTCCCTTTGGATTAAAACGGAAAAAAAATACCACTAAAGCAGATGACAGCTGCATCACATGTGGGAACTCTTTTGTAGGGAAGTTCTGAGCATGCAAGGTTTCATTTCTCCTCATCTTTCACAGACCACTCACAGGTACGCCACAGGAATTGATATTTATGGGAGAAATGAACTTTTTAGGAAAACAGATGCTTAAAAATAGACTGGTATTATCTGAGGTATTTTTTTAATGTTTAACTATGCAAAGCCTTGCAGTAGACAAAGCCCCAGACATTTGTATTGTATAATTTTCTCAGTTATAGAATTAATATGTATTGTAATAAATCAGATAATTTTCCAAATTCAAAAACAATATCCAAAGCAAATGTACCTTTTGAAGCATACCAGATAATTACAGGACTGAGGAATAGACTCAAGGTATTTAGCGTCACGAGACAATTGGCAGTGCGGCACTTGATGTCCAGGGATGTCCACTTAAAAGCAAAATAAAGTTTTGGTCAGTATTTTTTTTTACCTTCCAGTAGCTGGGAAACAAAGCACAAAACAAATGACAAGTAAACATTCAGCCACAGGAAGCCATTAACAACAGTGGGCACCAATTAGGACCCAGCAGGTATCCTTTACACCGCCTGGTGCTCTAGCTCCTCCTCAAATACTTTGGCATAACACTCACAAACTCAGGCTTAGGAAACAACAGGCTGTTTCATTTACTCAGCAATTTGTAGCCACATATTCCTGCTGATAGGCCCATAAAGCTGTTTGTAGTCTTCTTCTGTTTCCCTTCAAGTTTGTGTCATTAGAAACTACAATTACTGTCTGTCCAAAGAGAATACTTTTGAGGAAAGAAAATAAAATTGAGATACTGTGATCCCTTTCCTCTTTGTCTCTCTCTCCTTTTCAACTTCTCTTTTGGAGGGGAATGGACAACACAATGGCTGAGGCCAGGAAAATGGGCTCACAGAGGAAATGTTTGTGAATTCTCAGATTTTGCAACAAAGATGTTATTTTTCAAAGCACAGCCTTTTTGGTAGAACAGAGTGAAAATGATATTGTTCTTAAAATTAGGCCAAGGCCTTACATAATTAGTAAAGAACCACATAAAAACATGTTCTACTTCAGCCAAAAACATTCCACAAAATAGATGCAATTTTGAGATCCTTATATCAACTATGAAATTTTTTTTTTATCTGCCATCCAAAGAACCCCAATAAATTATCCAAGCCTTTTACAGTCTATCACAGATTGTGTCTCACATTATTAGAGTAAAAGTACAGAGTTTTATTAAAATATGACACAAACTAGATTCTTATTTTTGCATCTTAAGCTTGTAAAATTTAAAAAAAAAAAAAAAAGCAGGTTGGAATCTCCCAAACCAAGATTTTGCCACTTTGTCACAGTTTTGCTGAAATGAAGAAGTACTTCTGCAGCATTATATCACTGCAAACATCAGAGGCAAGCCAGAATCCAGTCCAGAGGACTGAGAGCTCTTTCCAGTGTGTGTCACGATATAATGTTATATGGGTGGAACAATCCACTGGGCTCCACTGAATTAACCTTGCCTTTTCAACTGCCAACAGCTGAGATGGTCTCATGTGCTGCTTCTGCTTCCATCATCGCTGCTAGATGAAAGTTAACTAAAACATCATCAGTTAACATTTGATCATTTCTTGATGCTTTTGGCATTACAAGAAAACAAGGAAAGCAGACCATGACTGTACTAATTCAGAGCTCACCATGTAAGGTCAGACTGCCTGCCTTCAAGACATGCTTCTCTTTAATTTTCCTTCATTTTTTAATAGTTTCTTTCCCCTCACCCCTGTCTCTGCCATTTCAAAAAAAGCAAAGCAAACATCAGCACATAAGTGAGTTTGTTTCCAATAGCACTCTATGTTAAATCCCCACTGGCTGTTGGCAAAGGTGTGCCCAGCTAGCTATCCTCTAGCTCCCTACATCATCTCTGCTGACAGCTCTTACCAAAGCTCCCAACTCCAGCTCCTCCGACAGCCTGCCAGGGCCGTTCACATGCAGCCTCTGCATGCAACAATCCCCACAGCCTGCACTAAAAATCACCAGTGACAGCGGGATAAACTCTGCAACAGAGCTCCCAGGATGCCTGTCTGACCAATTTCAAAGAATAGCCAGCTATATGCCTTAAGCCTCATGACATGCATCTCAGTCCTGTGGTACAGGTATGTGGTATAGAGGTGTCCTTAGGGTTCCCAGATATTGGCAGCCTAGAATTCAGAAAGATAATTCAGAAAGATCCCACAGCCCTTTTGTGTCCACAACTCACCTGGCCAATGTTCATGTCATGGGAAGAGGCTAGCAAGACCAAGTACTGCGACAGCACTGCAGCTGAGTTCTCATCACTGCTACTTTCCAGCTCAGCACTTTCGAGGAGACTACATAGCCACCAAGGTACAGAAATTCAGTACCTGGCCTGCTCCTCTTGGCTCAGCTGGGAATGAAGTGCTGAAGGGTCTGCATCAGTGTTGCCTGGCATGTTGGAGGACTGAAGCTCTGCATAACTAGGGGTTAGTATACTGAAACTATGCAGGCACTGAGGTTCCTCAGCAATACAGAAAAACACTACGCATGGCGAAACATGGGTACAACCAGCTTGCCCATTGCCACAGATCTAGACTTGTCACAGAATCAAATTGAGCTGGGCTCTGCTGAAGTGCCGCTCCATGAAAACATGCAAGCTCAGACATCCTCTTCCATAGCTAAAAGGATATGGCTATGGTGGACACTTAGCAAATCTTCATGATAAGGATTATTTATTCCATTTGAGATTAGCATATATCGGCCTTTCCCAGGTACCAAACCGGTGGGAGTTTCCTTCATTACAGTGAGAGCTGCCCTGTTCCTCTGTGGGAAGGGAACTACCGTGCCTGCATACAAACATTTCAGTTTTGTCTTGCTACTTCTCAAAAAGAAATTTGAGACACAAAATTATACACTTAAGTACTGATCACTCAAGTGTACACAAATCCAAACACAAAACACCAACTAATAAGAAAGGCGGTATTGTTTGTACAGCTACGTGCATATATACATATAAGCAATCCTTTCAGCACTAAGAAAACATCTTTGAAAATTACAACTTATACACTGAGATCAAAAGATGTAGTCTCCTTGGTCTATGGTCTCCTACAAATCAGGTGGCTCATCGAAGCCAGTCATCTAGGCTCCTTCTGTAGTCAAGCAAGAGAGATAAGTGCCTCCAGATTGCCATTTATCCCATTCTAGGATAGGTGAGTAAAACAGGTGAGATGAATCACCCTGGCATAGCTATCGGCCATGCGGGGGAGGAGGTGTCTTAGATGACTAGTTTAGGAGGGTTACTTAACTTTCAGCAGCTAATGTTAAAAGGAATCCCATGCTACAAGATTAGGGAGGATTATACAGACTCACACACTTGTGAAAAATTCACATTGTATTTGGGCTCATGAAGAAAGTAAAACTTTAAATTCCCCATGAAGAAGAAAGTCATCATAGAGACTCCATCATTCAAGCTGTAGATCACTGAATCTATTATAGTTAGAGGGTTTGGGTATTTTTGCGTGTTTTCCTAAAGAAACAGGGTTCACACTGTTCCGCTTTCCCAAGCAAATGAGATTCCTGTTCTGGGTAGTAAGAAATTATTTGTCGCAAACCTGTTAGCTAATTTCATTTAAATATGACAGAGATACATATAAAAAAAACTTACACATTTTATAGGAGCACATTGCCAAGTAAAGGACAGATCCGTCAGTGCTGGCCAAAGGGAAAGGTGGGAACATGGCATCGCCCCAAAGACCAAGCCATAAGAGCCATCTCAAGGCACAAACCCAGAGGAGGAACTTGTTTAGCTCACTGCCCTCATTCATCCGACACCACAGTGTCAATTAGAGACAATAGTTTTTCACATCAGTTGTTCTTCAGCAGTGCAAAGTTTCTGTTTAGATTTAGCATAATATTCATGCAAACAGTAAGGACAGCTTTTGTTAGCAGTAACTCTCAACGGTACCTCTTGCACTAAGAAAACAGAATTGTTTCTGTTTCTCCATGCTAAGTATATGCTAGTATTTACTAATTATAAATATAGGCAAGTCCACACAAACAAAAACCTCAGAACAAAAAACTGCTCAGACCAACTGGACACAGTTTGCAAGTTGCTTTAAACCTCTAGTATTTACTTTAAATAGGGAACGATATTTAATACTTTGTTGGGATTCACATGTGGTATTTCTGCAAGGCTAGCTGTCAAAGGAATTGAAAAATTCAGGTTTGTGCCAGTAAAATACATGAGCTTCAGTCACCGGGTGCCCAGTTTCCCTGCATGGGAAAGACAATGTGCTACTTCACAAGCCCTGAATAAACTAAACTCAAAGATAAGTTGAGAAAGGGGCAGACAGCACATTTACTGGTTTTCTCTGTTCATTTCCTACCGTCTTCCCCTTTAGGATTTTCTCTTCTCATGTCAATTCTTTGCAAAATGGGGAGAAAGCATAAAAGTGTAATTAAGTGAGCACCTGATTGAAAGTGGCTATAAATTCTAGAAGTCAGAGCCTGGTCTCACAAAGCAAGTAAAAAGCAGACATGAGATTTGCCTTTCGCTGCATTGCTGTGGCCAGTTGAAAAGATTCACAGATACCTACCAGCACTATATTGATATTTAGTTGTTAATAAGTAACTGTCACGGTCACAGCTGAAACACCAGCTTACACACAGTATTTCGTGTTTTGTGTTCCTTTAAACACAGCTATAACGCTGTCATGCTAATAATCTTACTGAAGTTTGAAATGGTTGAGGAGAAGAGCAAAAAGCTTTAATTTCCTTGTTGGTTTACAACCATTTCACCTGCCTTATCCCGGAGCTTGGTGCTGCATTCCAGTAATTCAAGCACTAAGAAGGCAAGAGAGATGTAAAAGGACTGTAAAACAGGAACACCGGGAGACATCACGGAGATCAACAGGTCACACGCTACGTTTTTACAGCCCCAGTTTCCAACGATGCTAGCTCACAGCCAGCCAAAGCCCGGGCACCTGCAGGCAACGAGCGCAGCAGAGCAGCCTCCACGCTGTACGTGCCCACTTGCTTCCGCTCTCCATAACCTATTACATACATACATTCCTACGCAGAGCATCTGCGAGATTTGGGTTCAGAAGCGCAGTGGACTTGAAGCATTAAAGCACACGTTTAAACAAACGGTCGCTTCACAGCAAACATACTTTGTGGGCGTTTTCTCGTAATACCCACTGCATCCAACAGAGAAACAGATATTGGCAGGTCTTCTGCTAGAGCAGAACCCTGCTCTCAATTCCTCTGCAGTCAGTTTTTCCCCTTCCCCCTCAACATGAATTTATTCCCCCTGCAGAATTTATTCTACCGAAGAAAGAACCTGAGGAAAAAAAAACCCGTAAATTACCCTGTCCTTTGCTCCGACAGATTCCACCCCCCACCCTAGACTGCCACAACCAGGCCTGCAGTCTGTAGGTTATTTTATTTGCTAAAAATAAATAGCTTTCAAGATTAAAAATGAGTGATTATTTGCTCACATATCAATGCATTACATACCTGAGCCAAAGATTTTAAGTCCTAATACAGTTTTACAGACTTCATCAGTACAAATGATTCACATCTCCTAAGATGCACTGCAGACACTTTAAAAGCAATGAAGTGACAGATTCTGGGTGCACATCTCTGACCATGTGTATGTTAGCACAGCACAGCAGAAGCTAAACCTGCAGAAAGTCAGTGATGAGGACCCAACATCCAGCTTGCGATTTTTTTTCTTTGGGTTACCTCTAATCTGGATCTATGGACCAAAACACCCACTAGCAGCTGGCGTGCACGAGGCGAAGCACATGCTCCATCCATCTGGCTGTCCTCAGCCCTGCTCCACCGTGTGAGCCACCGAGTGCCAAGGGGCGACAACTGGGGGCTCACTCCAAAGTACATTGCAGGTCTGAAATAACTTGCTCTAAAGATTTTTGCTACATGAATATAACTGTTCTAATCTAGCTCAAGTATTTCCAGTTAAAATTGGTGTTGTTGGGGTTTTTTTTGTCTGGTTTAGTTTGGGTTTGTTTTTTTTAAATTATTTTATTTTTTTTTTATTTTAAAAAGTTTGTCAGAAACCATGGTCACTTATTTAAATATGCTTATTTTCATCACCACTGCTGTTTTCCTGCTCTACACCCAAAATGCTCCAGGGCCCCCCATGTCCACGCAGACATGCCTGCCAATGAACATGAGTGCAATTAGACACGTACAGGCCTTTACAACAAAAGAGCTGAGCTGACCTGTTCATTGCAACAAATGTTGTCTGCTCCATAGAGAGATCTTGGGCAGAAAAAAAACTTGTGGGTTTTTAAAATTTCATTTCCATATTCATCTGATTGGCTTTATATCCATGTATACAACTCCCTGGGGAAATTATTCCCTTTAAACAAGCTTGAGATACTGGAAGAGGAGAAAACTTGAGCTGGTGTTCCTGTTTAGACTTTGAGGCCCCCGTGACACAGTCGACAAGGCTACAAAAGTTCAACCATTTTGTGTGTGCAAGCCCAGGCAGAGGAAGCCTATATTTTCTGGTCACTGATGCATTTATTTGACATTAACATACAGTGGGAAACAGCGATGTAGAAGCCCTAAGCAATAATGTGTGAGTAACTCCTGTAAAAAGAAGCATTAGCATACTTTTACAAATCTGAGTGACAACTTAGTAATTGGATACAGTGACTTTTCCACACAGGCTTCCAGACCCATTGGCACACGAGTGTGGGAAGAGCTTGCCTGGAGGCTGTTCATGCTGGTTCTGCCACGGAGGGGTTACCAGCAGGCATCAGGCTGCAGGCAATTCAGGGGACACTTTCACTGGCGGCTACAAGCCAGGAAAATGAAGGGGAAAAATGTTGCTTTCAAAAAATCCTGAAGAATGACGTACAGATTTTTGGCGGTTTGAACAACATGAAGCTATTGGAAACAGTTTTGAAATGTTAAATTACACTACTTAAAGGACATTAATAGCTAGCCTGATTTTAAAAGCACACACTTCAGCTTCCATTGCCAAATTAAGTTTTCCTCAACCCTCAAGCTTTAATAGAATTCCCTGAATTTTTTAAACAGTTCCTAACAGCGCATGAGGCAGACTTGAGACTTTGTGGTGCACCAGCCAGAACAGCATATGTGAGGATCTATCCTATCCCCCACCTGCAACTCTCAGTTTGCTTTACACAAATGCCACCCTGAATATGATTCCCATTCTGGCAACAGTTCCACCTCGTGTGCAGCATCCTGGAGTGCCACAATTCCTGACAACTCATTTAAACGATTCTTAAGCCCAGGCCAGGCTCTCAGGCACAACTTTTCAAACCAGCTTGGACCAAGAACAGCTAGGAAGTGCACTTTTCCTCAGCCAGCTGCCACTGGACTCCCATAGCATCACAGGTTAAAAAATAGTAACAGTCAAGTGGTAGTCTGACTACTTAGTGCAGGGAAAAATATTATGGAGAGATGTGTATAAGCTGACAAAAACCTATTTACTACATCTGCAAAATGCAGTGTGAATACAAAAGAATAAGTGCAGTACTTGAGAAGCATTTTTTTCTTTTCTGCCTAACAAAATTAACAGAGTGTTTATCTACCTTGGAAAAAGACAGTGCTTAACTAGCATCAGACCTCAGTCTACATGACTTTACAACTAGAACAGTCTCTGAGCACCAAGCTGTACTAGGAAACACTTAAACACTGATTTTTAAACTCGCACAAACCTCTTTTTTTCAGTTTAATAGTGACTTATATTAATTCAGCCTAAATCAACTGCTTACTAACATAAGCTAAACAAAAGTAATTTTAAGTTGCAATGAGTGTTAAATTCAAGGTTTTTCCACTGCATTATCTAAGTCAGTATTAAACTAACCCAAGTTTTAGAGGTAATTTTGCAGTATATGTAAAGCACTAAAGTACTCAGAAACAACTATGCTACTAGCGTTCATATAAATAAAACAAAACTTCTAACACAGTGCTGCCTTCGCAGTCTTTTCTTTCTAAACATTTGATAAAATACAAGCAAACATACTCTCAGCTCAACATTTCCCTAACCTTTACCTATAAAGGAAGAAAACCAAAAAACAACCAGATGGTTCAATACTTTGAAAAGTGATGAAAATTTTACACAAGTCAAAATTAAGATTCATAGGTCATGATTAAAGCAATTTTCTCACAACAGTGACTGTGTCACTCCAAAAATAATTCAGTGCAGTATTCCCCTGTTAAGTATGGAGAAAAGCGTTTCCTTTAGAAGAGGAAATTCTCTTAAGGAAGTTGTTTTAAGATAAATAAAAGTTCAGGATGAAGCCAGCAAAAGGTGTGAAGGATTTCTCTTTGATTTCCCAGCTTGTGTATTTGGGCTCAGACACAGACTATATTTTATGCACATATTAATAGGATGCTAATAAGCCTACAACTCTACTTTAACAGGGACCTGTAGAGACAACCCGATATATGGCACCAGATATACTAGCCGTCTTAAGCAGAAGATTTATTTCCCTCTTGCACAGGGAGAGAATCAGACTGTGTATTTTTAGTTACAAGTTTAGACAAAAATGTCTTGCAAAGTTAGACTATTATTTTTGTTAAAGTGTTTCTCCGTTAAAGTAATCTTCAAAAGATCAAGATACAAGCTAAGCCTTTTAGAGTAACTAGGAGCAGCTTTTACTCTTCACTGGTAATCTTATATGCAAAATAAGGCCACTCAGTTGCAAACGTGCTTAAATTACTAAGTCATGAAAACAATACTGGTATCAAAATCATGGAGCACAGAAATTGGCAGCATGTATTTAAACAACTTGCTGCATCTCATGGAAAACTTTGAGAGAGATCCTGTTTAGTTCTAAGTTCCAGAGATATTTCAAAGTTAAATCTTTTAGGTTTTTTTTAAATCACACCTGCAAAATTTATAAAAGTGGTACAAAGAGGAATAAAAAGTAGTAGGTAAAACTAATCTCAGCAATGTATATACCCTAGTTCATAGTTACTCTTAAAAAAAAATAATCCAGAAATTACATCTAATAGCATCTTAATTACTTGAATTAATCACACATTCAAGCAAGTCTTCCATACATCATTTCCCCCTCAAAACAACTGGTTTTCACCATTTTAACTTTCTTTTTCATACTTCTCAAACAACAAAAATAGATTAGAACAACTTTGTTTTCATCATCAGCCACTAAAAAAAGGTCTGTTGCTTAAAAATCACACAAAAAATGGAATAAAAAAAAAAAAAACCAAACCACAAGTGATTTCCATTTGAAAATACTGATTGTTCTTAACCTGTTGACAAAGAAAATCCTCCCTTGTAGTAACTGTTGTTTTAATGCAATTTGAAAAAATCATAACAAGAATTTTTGTTGTTTATAAAAAAAAAAAAATCTATGAGGCTTAAGCATTTTACAACTTTTTTTTCCCCCCAATATATATTCATATTTCCAGCCTGGTCAATTGGCCAGCATGTATGTGCCCAGACACTGTAAAACTGTCAAATACCTTCTCCTACCTTGGGCAGATTCTCAGCTTTAAACTTACTGCTGTCAGCTCAAGGCTGTACTGACAATATTTGGTCCGTTTCATTTCAGTGGCCAACAAAAAACTGGACAATTGTCAATCATCAGTTATTCTTATTTGTCAGCTTGAAGAAAGTCTGGCAGCTTTTCTATTTTTAATGCAAAAGTTGATAAATGAGTATAGTTCTGAAATTACAAAGCAGTTCGTTAATTTGAATGTTGGCTGATATGGGATTCCCCTCCCCTTCCCTGCCATTTCCACATGGTGAGTTTCATCTGTTCACTTCACCTTCTTCTCAAGAGAACAAAAAAGCAGAAGCAAAGTGCCACCCAAAGATGTTTCATGGCTGTGTCGCAAACGATTCAGAACGCCCTTGAGTCCATGTAATTGACTTCAAATGACTCTCCTAAAGTAATCAAGCATATTCTGAAAACAAGGCAGCCTGCACTGCTCCAAAGGTGCTGTTCCTCACGTACCTGACCACAGCCATGACAGCACAACAGGTTACACAAAGTTGTTCTTTTTTAAATCTCACCTGCTCACATGACCACTGTGCTGGAGGGAAGTCTCTCAGCCTCCTCTCGCTGGAAGTCCAGCTTTGAGAAGACATGTATGAAAGTCCTGAGTTTCAGGCATCGGGTTCTCTTGCAGAGGGAGGAGGACAACTCTAGGGAACAGACACGGTATCTTGAGGGCTGTGCTGCGATGCTCCTGTGACTGGTTACAGTTACACTGAAAGAATAGCAACAAGTCAAGAAACTACTGGTACCTCCTGCAAATCTACTTTGTTTTCCTCGTTGTAGGACCTAAAAAGCCAGGGTGCTGGCTCAAGGGAGGAACATGTAAATCTTCAGAAAATGAGCAAGCTCAATCGACAACACAGGTTGCATGTAGATACGCATATACATGCTGGTGTAACGTACAGGTGCTCTACTGGTTGCATTCTGTACTGGAGGCAGCGGGATGTGAAGAGCACGTATGTGTGCGGCACATGGGCAGGTGTGCTCCATCGCTGCAGGTGTATAGCAAAGGTAATAACAAAGCGTTATCTTTGGGAAGACGAGACACTGATTTACCCTGAGGTGAATCTGCTGAAGTCAGCAAGGAAACTAACGTTGGCAAACTCACTTCACAGCACCTCAGGACAACTTGGGTTTGCTAACTGCCCTGACACAAAGCCACACCTTTTTCACCAGTCAATACAAACTTCAGCATCCCACAAGAAGAACATGAAAGGGTCTGGGAACAGTACTGGCAACTGTATTTACTTTTGTCCTGGGGAGAACAATAAGCAAAGAAAGAAGAAAAAAGGAAACCCCAAGTTACAACAGCTTAGCTTATTTGATCTGGGGTTATTTAGGTTTACAATAATAAGCTTGCTTTCACTTGCATTATGAAAGTGCATTTTTCTCTAATAAGATTAGTAGCTAAGTAAGAACTACAAATGTCTTTTTTCTGTGAAAACAGTCCATATATTAGAAGACAGATATCATCAGGGTATAAAAAGATATTTTATGCAATTTCTAGATTTTAAAACCTGAGGAACAGAAAAGGAAGCACTCTGTTATTTACAAATTAAAATACCTTCTGTTTGGAGACCTTCTTCTTTCTATGATTTTTCTTCAATTTTATTTTTTAAAGATGTTTCAATCTAGCATTCAAACAGAAAACCAAATCTCAATTTTTCAATCTATTCATTTGTCTTATAGTGTCCTGTAGACATTAACCATGCTTTATCGACCACTGCAAGTTTTGCCTGTGAGAGCCGATGCACTTTGTCTATCTTGCCATACATTGGCTGTCATTTTTCAATTCCCCCTCTGTCAGAACTAGGCTTGTCTGAAGATATGAACAGCAACAGGCATCTTGTGAACTGGAAGGGAAGGCCAAAGCATAAGAAATATGAGAGAAACTGCTGGTCTTCATAATCTTGAAATGAAAGACATGAAATTATTAGAACAGGACACTGAAAACAGAAGTTCACAGCTACAGTACAAATAATCTCCGTTTCTAGGTTTATATTTCTGATATTATATATTCTATATCAGAAATATAGACTTCTTGCACCATTAAGCACGTGGCAAGACCAAAACCAACAGGACTAGTAATTAGCAGAGTCTGAGTTAGGTACGTGGCACAAAAAGAGCCCTATTTTATGCAGCATTTGAAATGCGTGCTGAACTTGAGGTCCATGGGTACCAACGACTGCCCAGAGCAGGGACACTGTCCCTCCTGGAGCTGAGGCCAGAACGACTGCTCAGTTCTAGAACAGATGCACAGACAAATACTTCCACTGCTGGCAGCAAATGCTCTGTTAACCTCTCTGTTATTTTTAAGAGAAAGCATCACATATCTGTTTTGGTTTACTTAATTTTTTTTTTCTTCAGAGTCTTCAAGTTGATTAATTATATTTGATGTTACAACAATTCACCTAAAATTCCAAAACAAAAGAAATGCTTATTTTTTAAAAAGGTATGTATGGGGCCTGTAGGCTTGCAAGTAAAGTTCCATTGATGCCTATGAGAAGATTATAAACATTTGGAAGAACATATGCTTAATGTAATTTACTGAGTTAATTGTTTTCCTTTTTTAATGTGCCATAAGAATCAAGGTAGATACTTGGAACTTAAGTTTTCTTTTCCTAATAAACTAATATAAGAATATTGCAGAATTAGGAATTTATGTCTAAAATTTTGGAATTTAAAGTGTTTGCATTTACTCCCTTCCAGAAGGCATCTTAAACCATGTTCTACCATTTGTAATCACACACAAACGGAGAGGCAGGATGGCTTCGCTAAAGTGTTAGTCAAAGAAGAGCCCATGGAAGCTGCGAGCAGCAGATAAGCCACCTGCACAAAACCATGTTAACAAGGGTAGAAGGAGAGTAAATGATGAAGTCCTGCAAAGTAAGTGGTAGGTGAAAAAGGAACAAGGAAGGTATTTATTGCACACTGGTGATCCAGCATCTGCGGTAGGAATGAAATATAGAAATGGAGTTCAGGACATACATGCCATCTCATACAGCACTGTTTTGACTAAGGTGTAAAGGCAGAATCAGAAACCATGTAGGCTTTGTATGGGTGAAAAGGCACCTTTGAGATCTGCCAATACCCTTTCATAGGTTCGCCTGCTGTGTCTGCCAGGTCACAACTTCTCAAAGGCTGTGCTTTACTGAGACTCAAGTTCACAGAGCCTTTGCCGGTAAAGCCAGCCCAGCGTCGTTTTCTAGGATGCAATGATGGCCCTGGGACCTCTGGGCAGGACAGGCACCACCCTGAGGGACCCACCACCACAAAACACAAAAAACATCACTACCTAGTGAAGTTCTGGATCGTGTGGTTACAAGGAGGGAACTCGGATCACTGATCTTTCTGTTGCAACCTGCCGAGAACTCGGCAGACAAATCATGCTGCAGATTTACAAGCAATAGTGAAACACCATACTCAGCAGCACAGGGAACGCCCCGTGTCTCCTCTACTAGGGTAGTTCAGGTCTTCCATACTTCTCTGCAGTGCTCAGGTGCCTGTAAACCTCCCAAAGGGTCAGTGCGAGGTTATTCAGACAGAATAACCCCTGATAGAAAATACGAGCACCTTCCCACAATGAGATTTCAAAGTGCTGTGGATGAAGCGCAGCTGTGCCATCAAAACACATCCCATGCCATGCGGGCTGTTACTCCAACAAGCCAGACTGCTGCAGGACAAGCCACTGTTCAAGAACCACCCAACAAAGGCTGAAGAGTTTACCCTGAGGTAAAACATCACGATATAATCCATTAATAGATGATAAGCCATGGTACTACCTTCATGTTTCTTCCCCTCCCTCCCTAATTGACTTGCAAGGATTTATCAGGAATCGGTCTATCTTTTAATCTATGTTTCCGTATATTGCTTACGTAGTTTATGCACTGGGAAAACTGCACTAGTTCTCTAAAAATAAGAAAAGTCTCCAAGTAACAGCACACAGCATGACTGATTAACTCACTGTTCATCTATGGAGACTACAGAGATGAACTGAATTTTTATTTTAAGACAAATGTGAGGTAGAATAAGAACAGAATAATATACTGCATACTTTTAGTTATGTTATACTCTGTAAAGAAACATGTTTTAGCAGGCATTTATAGCAATTGCTTAGAATATCATATCCCATACCCAAGTGAGAGTACGTTTTGAAAGGGGAAGATGTAAGGTATGGAAAGAAAAGCCCCGCTAGAAGCAGCTTAAAAAATAAACCTGACATTTGGTTTAGGTTTTCTTGGTAGTTTTTTTTTGCATAACGAAGTTGAAAACAAACAAAACCCAAACATCCCTCCCACCAAATCAAAACTACCAACAACAATAAATACGATAAACCTCAAAACCAAACGCTTGGCTTGGCACACAAGTGCTGAGGTTGGATGCTACAGTATCCATGGGCTTTGTGTGAGGCTGTTCAGCAAAGCCACTGCTCACACTAGTCAAACTTTTTGGCACAGCTTTCCTTAAACGCTGTGACCAAAGTTTAGAAAAAAAATTTAAAAAAATAAAAAAGGTGTAATGGCTTCAGACACCTAGTTAAGCAGCCTGTTTCCTAAAAGTGCTGATGACCCAGGGGCTCCTATTCACTTCAAAGTGTAGGATTTGGGGATGTTTGTTGCTTTTAGATTTATGGTCTCCCTACATCCTAACTGAGAGATCCAAGAAATTACAACTAGTAGCTCATCTCCATTAAAATTAGAAAGAAGTGCCAGACTGATTTGTGGCGTCTATTCCAGAGGCCAATGCGTTCACGTCTTCACAGACCCTGCCAGAGGAATAACTAGTGCGAAGAAATGAGGATACCCCAGGGAAATCTTTGCTAAGGGGAAACAGGACACTTCACCGCAAAATCCAGGAGCTGACAGAAGTAGCAGCAGCAGCACATGAGGAGTGGATGAGAGCTGTTTCTGCCTGCAGGCTAATACTAAACAAACAAAATATTATCCAGCTCACTGCTCTGACCATATTCCTGTCAGCGAGCCAGCTTAACAAGATTTTGTAAAAAATGAATCACAAGCTGGGCAATAACTGTCCAAGACAGCATGTGGAAATTCATAGCTAAACAGAATAATACCATCAGGAGCAAAAAACCTTGCTGCATAGTGGGGGAGAATTCTCACCATGTAACAAAGCTGTCGTACAGCCAAGCTGACAGACCAAACCGACAAGACCTATACAAACCCCTAAACATTTAGATATTGACATCCACTGGAATTTACAATTTGACTGGCAGACCTCAAAAATAAATGTATTGTTTCACTCAAGGCAGGATTGTTCCTCAGTGCTTCCTGAAAATATGGCATGCTTCACCCATGAAAATTTTGGAGGGCTTTTTCCTCTTCTGGGGAAAAAAAGTAGCAACTGCAAAGGAGTAAGAGTCCATAAAAGGATGCCAGTGTTAGCAACCTGAGTGACAGACAGGAAGGAGATCTCCACAACTGGCATTTGGTAAATTGCAAGCTATAAAAACTGCTTGGAGATTGCTGGGTTGTCTGTGGTTTCTGGGCCCAGCAGTTTAATTCTGTCTGTTACTAAAAGATCCTAGTTTACGTAAAAGATTTCTTTCAGAAGTTCTTCGTATATCATATTAAAGCAAGAAAAGGAAACAAATCACACTTCTTATTCTTAGTAGGTTACATTTTCAGTGACTGCATGACTAGAAAAGTGATTTTAATATCTCGCATATCTTTGCATCTATCATTGGAAAAAATAATTACTTACTATTGTAGTTACTGTTACAAACTGCCTTCCTTCCATTTTGCCTGATTTATTTTGTTTTTATTGCACTTAGCGTTGGACAGTCATTTTTTCTGCTTTTAAATCTGCTTAGTCTTTATTATTACGCATAAACTGCTGAAATATGTATGCATCTATGCTGAAGTCGCACCTTAATAATCCAGGCTCTCAGTGCCAGTTTGTCCATTGGAGATAGACAATCCTTTCCTGCACCAACAAAAGCTTTCAGAGGAAAACATAAGTAAAGCCTTTCTGGAAACAAATTTCTTCTCTTAATTCAAAGAATTTCATACATCTGTTGCACTGGAGGTAGGGAAGAAGTTTGCCCTTTCTCTTCATTCAGCACAAAGTCATATTGTAAGAACAGATGGAAATCTTAAGCAATACAAATGAACTTTTAAGGCTTAACATTCAGGCATTAGAAGTAAAAAAAAATTTAAAAATCTGCTTGCTTTGTTGTTCTTCTGGAGCTGTTAAGTGATAAAGCTCCACCACCCTGCTAGGCAATCCTTCCACAAGGCAATGCCCAGCCCCACAAGTCGGATGAAGACTGTCATCAGTACAAGCATCACTGCTCCCTTCTGCTGGAGGAAGCACCCTGTTTGACCACACCAGCTCTGCTTAACTAACAATGACTCTACAAAGGCAGGTTTTTGACATCTGCTTTCAAACTGTCACTCTTAATGGGACTTCTCAGTCTTCTTGGCTATATTGTTTCTTGTGACAAACTTGCTTTCCAACACAGTTCCCTAACTGGAAAAAAAAAAAAAAACCTAATTTCCAGTAACAGAAAACATGCGGATCCTCCCATGAACACAAGTCTTCTGAATGTAATAAACGTTGGCTACACCCTTCCTGTTATGTTCCCCCCTCTGCCCAACCTCCTCATGCCCCTCAACTTCACACCTTTTTCCTTTTTTTGCTATTCAAGACTTTGTTTGACCCTAAAATCAGACACTGGGGTCTGAATTCTCTGCTTTTGGACTCCCCTATTCAGCAAGTCCTGATAGCATGCATACATAGCATTACTCTGCCTGTGGAGATCCTTATACATTTTAAGGTGGCACTGGGGGGAGAAAAAAAAGTCTCTCTCATTAACTAATTTCTGTTTGGCAGATTTTTGTTAAATACATGTATTTTTCATCTTTTTTTCAACATATATATCCTGGATAGACGGAAAATAAAAGGAAAAGCTGAAGGAGCTTGAGTTGTTTAGCAATTTGAAACTGTTTAAATTAGAAAGCCCTTTGAAAAGTCATTTCACATACTTGTTTTATTGTGTCTTTGAAAGGGAAGAGACAGAGCGCTCTTTGATATATACCCAAGAAATTTATCTGCATTATATTGTTAAAAGAAACTAGTTAATGCAACAAAGAAGATGAGCCGTAAGTCTCCTTTCCTCGTAGCGTTAGGGGGCTCTTAGGAGCAGAAACATACTAACACATCCATTTGATGTAAGTACCGGTAGGCTAAATTGGAAATTGAGGTGTTCTGGGCACAGTGCAAGTGAGTATGAACGAACCCACCTCATACAGAATACTTTACAAAGAAGCACATAGAAGAGTTACAGACCAGTAGTAACTGCTTGAAGGTAATGTTCATACTGGTGGTGGGATTTTTCCTGGGGAAAGGAGAAGGCACCAGCAGGTATAGTCCATGAACTTTCTTCCTTCCCCAATTTCTGGAAGGAATTTCTGGAGTTTCTCTAAACTCAACCAGAAAGAACCCGGGCAGGAGGCTTTTCTTGTTCAGGTACTAGCTTGTACACGCTATTATCTGCACGTTCTCAAACTCCAGACTTTAAATAGCACAAAGCGGTGTTTTGCAGCCACACGCAACTGGCAACTCCAGCAATTCCCCAGTAGATGGCACCGTTGATCCGACTCTCACTTAGGAACCCCTCTGCGCGCCCGCCTCCTTTGGGCTCCAGATACCTGCCTGCCTTGGAGCCCACTTTCCCTCCAGACACGGGTGTTTTCGGTAACTTTTCCAGCTTGTTTCTATATGCTGTCCGAGTCTCTGTGAGTTTGGATTACTAACTGCCTTAATGTACGGAGAAGTGATTTCAGCTACCTCATATGCTAAAACACGATGTATACTCAGAGATACAGTAAAAGGAGAAAAAGAAAAGCCATAGGACTTAGCTTTCTGAAAGAAAAGTACATTCAAACTTTCAATAGAATAAAAGGTGTCTTTTCAACGGTGTACAATTACAATCTCTGGCACTACAAGATTATAGCTGTCATACTATTGCATGCCACTTGTGCAAATTACACGATGGTACTTGAAGTAAAGACAAATCTCTCTCAGTTCAGCAAGGCGTGAGCTGAGACGCAGGGAAGTCAGCTGCTGACTTCCCACTGCACTCTGCTGGAGGAAACGCTAGAGGTGAGCATTAACTAAGAAAACATTGAGAGTATCCCATAACACTGACTACAAAAGTGTTTAAAAAAAAAAAGTCTTCTGACATACCATATATTTGCATATGCCATTACACAAATTAATATTGATGAATGCTGTCCCTCTAGTGTCTAGGTTATGTCAGCGATCATTTGATGCACAGGTGAACATACTGAAAACGACCAAATAACTCCTTACCAGCCTTCCTCTGCTAGCTGTTGCAAACAATGAGCATTGCAGCACAGTAACAGCAAGATACCACACCTGAAAAAATCTCATTTCCCTTAGTATGTAGGTACTATAGGAGCTCTTCTGAAGACTGCCTTCATCATTAGGCCGTTAGTCCAATTTTTCACTTGCCTGCATAGATGTAAACAAAGAATAAATACATGAATTAAAGATACAGGTAGAATAACCACAACTGCTATCAGAACCTGTTCTCTTACCAGCTAAACCAAGGAATTACCTCTGTTCTCCACCAATACAGAACCTGGGTACTAAACAGGGAGTTCCAGTCCCTGGGCAAGTGAGCCATTTCATTGCTACTTGATCAGAAAGCCTGAAATCCAGTTGAGTCAGTTATCAGACAACCTGCTATAATGGCATTACCTGATCCATCAGGGCTCGTTTCATCATACCTTCCTCACTCACTTCTTCAAATGCCAATTTGTTTTTCATTTTGTTAGTATCAAGCAATAACACAGGTTAACAAACTACTTCACAATATAAAGAACTAGTGTGACCACTGTGTGTCTAAGGCTGTGAGTAACTGACTCAACACGTGTGCCTGGCTTGCTACCCCTAGGTATGAAACTCAGGGCTAACTTCAGCCAGTGACCAGAATGAAGCTAGAACATAGTTGGCCGTAACACACTTTTCCACGTTACACGTGCTTCAAAAACCAAGATCCTGCTTCTGATCCTCAGACATCTCCAATAAACTGGAGTTGAAGTTGCGCATACTTATTGAATAAGTTAAAATACTCAGCAGGCAGATGACTCTGCTGTCCAGAACAGAATTGGACAGCCAAAATCCTGCAGGCTACACCAGCAAAACACGAAGATGTCTTCCAACACAACCTATAAATCCTGCTGAAATGCAAGGCTTCTTGTGCCATCTGTGATGCAATCAGTATATCAGGGACATCCATACCAGGTAGGCAGGTATGACTCAGGACCTGCAGAACACAGGCAACAGCCAGAGGTCTGGAGGGATAGCCTGTGAGAGTACAACAGCTCTGGTGGCTCATGGGTAGGCAAGGCTTGTCCAAAGTTTCAATACAAAGAGGTAAATTACGTTAGTTGGTTGAGTGTCTGTTGCACATTTTGAAAAACAGAACTTTATTAGGACATCAAGGAATCAAAGCGCTTCTTCGAGTACAGACAAAAAAAAAAAAAAAAAAAAAAAAAAAAAAAAAAAAAAAAAAAAAAGAGCTTTTAAAAATGTTGCGTTAATGTCTCACTAAAACCAGACTGCTCTGGAAGAGCTGCACTACCTGACTGAACAAAGTATCTGTCAGACCTTCTCTGAGCTTCAGAAAGTGGCACATGTTCCAGGCAAGCACAACATGCAGGTTCAGGATAAGCCCCCGATGTGCTCTCATTTTTGAGGTCTGGGTTGGAACAGGTTGTTTAACAGCAGGAACACAAAACAGGTCAGTTCGTCCTGCACTGACCTGCGACCTCAGCTCTGGCTTGAGGAACTAAAGTACTCACATACCAGATACAGGAAAATCCGATGTTATTTAATGAATTCTATCTGTGATGTTTTTTCTTGGTTTATTCTAAACTACCAGCTGTTCAGCATCCAACTCTGGCTAAGCCTGATACTTTCGGAGCTCACCAAATTATTAAGTGTTGTTCCAAGAAACAGACCCTGCAGAAAGCATGCTCTCATGCTAAATCATACAAGCCATAGCTTTTGTGGCAATGCTTCAAGCTCCCACACCAGTGGTCAAGAGGCAACACAAACCAGTTAAGAACATGTACATTCACTTGCCCTTAGCAAGTGCTATTTGAGTTGAATCCTGAACACATCTTCCCTGTTTGCAAGAGACTGACATCTGCAATGAAAATAGTTACCATCTCACAGAAATATCTGGCATAGCTGAAAACATTCCTGCACAACTTTGCTTCTCTCTCTCACTAGTACAATTTGTTGCTACGAAATCTCAAGAATGCCAGTGATTTATTTTGAAAGTTGGTGAATATCTAATGTGTATCTAATAAGCAGCAAAATGAGGCAGATGTGACAACAAGCAAAAAGACAGTAAAATAAAAATGACTGACATATAAAAAGAAACTCTGTTTTGTTAAAGAAAAAACCCAAACCACAAGCAAGAAGCACCACTACTTCCTCCTCCCACTTTTTTGCAAAATCCATTTCACTGGCTGAACACCAAAGCACTGCTTAATAGGCGCACTGCTTAATAGGCACACTGCTCGCAGTGGGAAGAATCCCGCTTGCATTGTAAGTAATCCTTTGCTGCCAAGGACACAAGCAAACACGCATAAGCCTGGTGGTTCCCACCCTGCAGAAAGGCCTGCAGGCACCCACTGTGTTGAAAAGGGTGGAATGCAATCTTGGCACCCACCTTGCAGCCCTCACCCTCCAACTATGAGGCAGCAACAGTGCCTGGAGAGCAGCAGCGCAGCAACGATACCTTATGGCACTGACAGCATTTTCTAAGTGAGAGGACTAAACAGAGAAAGTTAAAATCAGTAGCAATAATTCCACCCATGCCTGTTCTCACCTCATTTTTAAATCCAACATTTGAAGGATTCTGAGCAGTGAAGCAAAGCAAACCTTTACAGTCCTGTCATAAGCCACAAGGGGAACAAGCGCCGATTACACTATGGATTCAGATGAATGTACTCCCACACTGAGTTAACACTGAACGACACAGGGATCTCCTGCCTCAGAGAGCAAGAGGCTGACAGATGGGGCAGGTGCTCATGTTCTCCAGAGGTAAGATGATGCTACCGAGAACCATGTGGACAGTACAAGGTTTATGAGAGAGAAATGGAACCGTGCCACAGCCTGAAGTATTTTTTTGTTGTGCCATGTCCCTAAGCTCCTGCCTACTCTTCTTCGTGTCAACTCTATTTTTCTATTTTCCCCTGCCTCCATCTTGCATCAGCTCTCTGGTGACATCCCACTTGTTTCTTCCTACACAGAGGTTACTGGCAGCACCATTCTGAGACAATTCAGTAAGCTTCCCAGAGCTGAGCTCACATCTTTAGTCGACAGTGGACACTGACATATAGAACAGACATATAGATTAGCTTAGATGAAGAGGGACTTTGGTGAGTTTGTGGCTATTCACCTACTCCCTACCAACACGGTTCTGAAGTTTATTTCTGATCCAGCAAAGGGGCTTGAAGATAGTGCAGCAAAAGTGCTGAAAGCTAAGCAAAGAAGCAATTAAACAACCATGAGAAAACTTTCTGGAACAAGACGGTCTAATGCTCCTTTTAAGCTCATGCAACTCTCCACCTGCAATGCTTAAGATTCTGTATGCAGTATATCTTCTACCTCCTGCAGCACCAGCCGAGCATAATTCAGCCTTGAGACAGACAAGGAATAAATCAATGGGTGGTTGTTGGAAGAAAAGGAAATAACATAAGCAATACAAAGCTGGCATCATGCAAAGGTGAGTTACACTGTGCAGCATCCTGACACGTACACCAGGAAAAGCATAAAAAGTACTCAGCAGATGAATAATCAAATACATAGGTTGGTGTACCTGTCCTTCCTTTACGTGATCCAAATTTTGCCCCAAGTAAACGCAACTGCTGAGAAGTCACTGTAAATGTACTGTTACTGTCCAAGTACGAATCTGCCCGTATGTGTGCTAATGTTCTTAACTGGTTCGTCATGTGTTGGATTAATTGCCAGCTGTACATAAGATACTATGTTGAACCCACACAAACCAATGCTGCCTTGTGTCAACATTGCTTTGTCCTTCTGTTAGGTGATGCATTGTCCACCTTTTCTAAAGAATTTAAACAAAGCCCCATAAAAAGTACACATTATAGTCCTAACCTTAGTACTTTATCATTTTCCCCACGCACAAAAAGGTTTTTGTTGTGCAAAACCACCTGAATCACAGTGCATATGAAGTAAGGCAAGGGCCTGAATCCATGGCAGTCAAAAGAGGCATACACTTGCAGTGAGGCAAGGCTTGGCATTGCCCCATCTAGTTTTTAGGCATTCAGCTCACAGACTGGCATTCATGAGTCCAAGTCAGACACAAAAACCTACATCCATAGTGCCTGACAGCCTGGGGCTTAAGTGCTGAAGATTTGCCATCTCACAGGTGCATTGACATTTTTCATACCCTGGCTGCAGAAGGGGGAAAAATAATAATAATAAAAAAAAATCCTCAAGTAACAAAGAAATACCCAAGAAGAATGTTTCTCGAATTCACACTCAGATGTTTCACTAAAAATTACTGTAGTGAATTAACAATTGATTTAGCCATCTATAGGAGCCTGTGTTCCTTCATAAGCAGAAGCATTTCACTGTCATCTCTCCAATGGTGAAAACTGTCCTACGAAACGGCAAACTTTGAGTAACAGGCTAGTAGTAGTCACTGCACTCACCTCCTTCGCATGAAGGAGTTCACACCCACATCCCCTCACCTTCTGGGAGAGCAATGTATCAACCAGGCTGTCGACTACACTCAGGGAGAATATTTTACCTCTCTTCTGAGCCTACTAGGCAAGGAAAAGGGGATGCACATGAAGCAGTAACTCTTCCCTAAGACACAGGTATGAACCACGTAGAGAGAAATCCTGCTCTTCGTTTGCTCCTAAAACTATGCACTTTTTGTTTCAATTACAGTAGTCTGACAAGAAACAGTAACCCATAAACGAATTTTCCCTCTTCCAAATCCGTGTTTTCTACGCCCATGTGAACATGCAGTTTCTCCCACACACAAAGTTGCCCCTGAAAACCTAAGAGCTGTTTTTGAAACTGGAGCTCCACAAGTCAGATAGGAGACAGTTTCACAGAAAAA
>VYXH01011432.1:367367-379095 GCA_013397275.1 Burhinus bistriatus | reverse complement strand
AAAAAAAAAAAAAGTATTTACTACCTACAGACAAGCAATAAAGATACTCTTCAGGCAACTATTCAAACTGTGAAAAGAGACCAAGTTATGTGATCTTTATTTGCTCCCTTCCCGCACACAGACTCCCCGGCAGACGAAAGGCAAGAAAGCCCCCATTAGAATGCTCAGGAGGCGAAAGCTTGGGTTTGCCAGCCTTTTACCAGGCAACATGGTCAACATCAACCAGAACGTGTCAACATGCAGCCCAACGGGCTGCATAATTAGGCAGGGTCTGGCATTTTCCAGTCACCAGTGCAGGGAGCTGTTATAAAACCCATCACGGCAAGGCATAAAGAACTCCTAGAAGCCCAACTGTGCTGCACGAGGAAAAACAAATCCTAAGCAGTAAGCGATGCTGAGATTGCTTATAAAAAGCCTATATGAGCACACAAGTAAAGGGGGATGGATGAACTACTTTATACCTAACTTCAGTGTGCTTGACCCCACACTCATGGTGCGATTGTGTGTGTGACTTCCCAGGGCGGTCTTTTCAAAGTGGAAAAAGTGAGTGCCAACCTTCCTCCTACCTTCTCATAGAAATGGCACCGTGTGCATCACCTTGCCTGCCAGCACGGGTGGGACTGTCTGCGTGCCAGCACAGAGCCGAGCAAAGGAAGCAGCTCCATCTGTGGAGCCAGTTTGTCACCTGCTACCTGAGTCAACCGAGGGGGGACCTGGGACAGACCATTTATGTTTGAGTTTCACAGGGGTTTGCCATCACTCCCAACCAGTCTCTGCTTCTGCCAGCTCCAACAGTGACAGTCTCTAGCTGTCTCTCCTCCTGACTGAGTCTTTCCATCCCTTCAGCCTGGCTCTGACCTGAATCTGTTTCCCAAGCATCTGAGGGCAGATCATTTTCCCCAGACCTGCTGGCTCCAGCTCTTTTCCTTCACATGTTTTAACCCCAACCAGAGGCATGAAAGGCCAGCAGAGAGCACTGGGGGTGTAGGAAAAGCTGTTTCTGCAGCCACTTCCTACCTCCTCATCCCAGGAGGCAGCCACGGCTGCTAGCAAAGTTCTGCTCCGCACTTCAAGCCTTCATTTTAAACACATTTCAGGCAGAAAAAGCTTTCGGGGGGGGGGAAAAAAAACAAAAAAAACCCAACACAACACAAAAAACCCCAAACAAAAAAACCAACAACAACAACAAAAAAGACCAAAAAAAAACCCAAACCAAACCAACAACTTTCAAATGAATAAGACCTTTGAGAGTGTACGCAGAGTAACAGATTTCCCTTTTAATCCATCATTTGATCAATTACAGAAGATTTTTCAAAAAAAACCCCAACTGTTATTAGACACAGAAATGCAACAAGTTAAATGTCAAATTGTTGCTGCAAAGCACAGAGAAGTTAGAGTAGTAACTAGTAATAGTACACTGAAATGGGTGCACTTTTTGATCCTTCTCAAATTTTACTCCTGAGAGTAATCAAACTATTACTTTTTTCACTGAAATTTCAGATACATATTTTTACCTGATGCACACACGTGGAACAGAATTTCATCCCCTCTGGAGGTGGTTTAATGGTTAAAAAATAGCACCAGGATCTAGCAAACATCATGCAGTCCTAAACACACAAAATACTTTACCTGCTTATACTTTAATCTGGATTAGAGCATAGCCAGGCAATGCTGAAGTACAAATATTTGCCAATAGCCACAGCCAACTGGCATGCCAGAAATACATTAGACAGAAAAAAAGAGAGCCGTTCGTCTCATGTATATTTAATGTGAGAATGTATTATCCGCAACTGCACTTCACAACTCAGCATGGCTTTGTGTGGAAGATAAAACGCTCTGATTTACAGCATTACAAATGTTTGCTAAACGCCTCCGTTGTCCTCTCTTCTTTCAAAGTGGCACTTTATTATCAGCTTACAGAGTGTGCTATGTAAGGCAGATCATTTTTTCCTAATTTCTTATTGACACCTTAAAAACCTGAATTTTACTAATATTCCTTTGAATAAGAAGAGTGTCTCCTTTACCTCATCATCCAGTGATGAACAGCCGCATTCAGCTCCTCGTTACTATGGCAATATTACGTAGGAGGTACAGAAACAGACTGATGCTTTTATCTTCTCCCTTTGTACTTAGAATAGATCTCTTCCCCCCCTTTATTTTTCAACAAAAACAACCACAAAGGGGGATGGTGAATCATTCAGAGAATCAAAACAAAGGTTGTTTTATTAACTTTGTTGTTATATCAACTCAGGATAAATTGCAGGGCTATGAATGAGATATAAACACCAGAGACCTTAAGATAAGATCTTGCAAACAAAGTATTTTCTTTCTTTTCATAAAAAAACAAAAACAAAACAACAACCACAACCAAACCAGCACCCCAGTGACCCACTCTGCTTGCTTCTCAAGCACAACTGAACCCCTTTGCTGTTTAGCAGTACCCAGGCAATGGTGAGAGCAAGGATCACTCACACAGCTTGCCGTTTCCCCTGGAAGCAACTGAAACAGTCAACCTAGGCACATTTGTGTCAGGTGGGACGGAATCCCACTTTTTATTGTGACTTCATCCAAGAGGCAACGGAAATAGGCTGTTGCGTGGCTGCTGACAACAGCTCCTCTGTATTCATTTGCTTCTAAGTAGCAATGGTTTAAGGCCCTCCAAAAACCATGGAATGCAGAGTAAACTCTTCAGGTGGTCAATGCAACGTGAGTGACATATTCCGTCCTACTGGGTGCAATCAAGAGATTTATAGCAAAATATCTCTTTTGCATCTGTTGACTCAGCGACTTGCAGAAGCTCTCCCTGGTGGTATCAGCCAAAGCAAATCGGATGAGCAAAGGTCCCCAGCCCAGGCCAGCCAAGCTCACTGGATGCAATGGCTTAGGGAGCAGGCGTGGTAAGCAGCTCAGCCAGCTGAGCTGAGGGGAGAGCTTTGCCATAGCTGGGGATCAGCCAGTGGTGGCACAGCTGTCTGCAGACCAGATGTGCCATGCTCCTGTTCTGCTTACATTCTGTATTCATCCACCAGAGGTTAGTGATACAGTTAGAGCCTGAAAAAATTATTTTCAGATTCATCATTCTGGAATTTGGAAAGAGAAAAGAAGAATAACAAGATTCCACACCTCACACCCCCTCCCCCCAAAAATAGAACAACTCTTCAAACTCAAGACAGGTATGTTTTAGGATTTCTAACCTGATATACCACAAAAGAGTATTAGCACAACATATCTTCAGTTGCTCATTCAGACAAGACAGACATTTGGCAGATGACTTTTTGTAGTCCATGATTCTACTTCCACTTCAGTACTGCCTTAGACAACTCATTTTTCTTTCTTCTTTGCCCCACGAGGTCTGTAGTTTTGACAGATATGCATTCTTAACATATATTCCTGTAGCTTTCAGCAAATTTTAAAATAACTTGCCAGTGGAGGTAGAGATTCCTGATTACCAGGTTTAAGCCTACGTGCCATTGACTTACTCTTCCTTCAGAAATTGCATTAGACCCTTTGAAGTAACCTACAGATTCCAAGTAATCCACAAATTGCAGGATTTTTAACTCCTGCTGATATACAAACCAGAGTTTATTTTGCCGTATTGCTGTAAGTAAATGCAGAAAAAAACTCAGAAGGTGGTTGATCTTAACTTGACAGCAAGGCATTTCCCATGGGCAGCAGAGAGAAGCGCTGTAGAGACATATTTCATAACACCAGAAAAAGAAAACCAAAGACACCTCCCAACAATAAACCGTCAGTATCACCCATAACAAGGTTAGCAACAAGGATGTGAATGCCATATCTTGCACAATAACATTTCCCAAATATGCCAGCAACCAAAAACCACTCCAAAAGGTATTTATAAGCATCAATGTGAATTTAGCATTTGCTATTTCACAGTAATTCCCCCCTGCAATATTGCCAGTTTTAAATTAAAGATATCGTGGTGATCAGTAGCAGTATCTGGGTCAGACTATTTTCCATTTTGACGGAAGCTTATTGAAAAGCACAGAGGAAAAAATTAGGAAGCCATGAGATTGAAAGTGGTGGATTAGTATTTTTCTATTTGTAATTTAAAGGAATCACTTACTAACAGCCTCTTGTGTATTAACCTCCAGATACACCTGCCAAGCCAAAGTATTTCTACCCTAAGATGACCTGCATAAAGTCTGCATGCATTTTCCTCAAAATTAAAAGCATCTCAGTGACTACCTCCGGACTGGAAAAAATTCATTCTCCATAGAACAAATGGTTGAATACAGTCACCAGTACAAAATATCTTCATGACTAGCACTTAACACTAGGGCATCATAGAGTTCCTTTTTAATGATGTTTGTACAGAGCAGTTGTGCCTCTCCTGAGAAGAGGCTTCAGTCATTGCAAACTGATGTGGCGAAGGCACGTTATCGTGCAAGGCAGGCCACTTGGTTAGAGTCATGAAATTGACTTTCAAGATCTGTTCAGCACTTCACATAGTGGTAAAAAACCATAAATCCTAATGACATATAGTCACACACAAGTCTCCCAGAAACATTTATTCCACTGTTTACTCTTTTTCTCTTTGCTTTGAAACTTTGTACTGCAGAGGTGGGGGAGGAGGGGGGGAGGAGAAAGGGGAGATGGGTTTAGCTTGCTATTAGGAATTATATGAAAAGTTATAATAGCGGTTGCCATGGGAAAAAAAAAAAAAGGGAGGACTGTATCATATGAGCATCCATTAAAACAGCTGGATCTCTGTTAAGACCTTCAGATACTAGGCAGTAAGTAAATAAAAATGTTTTCAGAGAATATGCCCATAATTAGAATAGGGATTGNCCCACCACTGCCGCCGCCGCCGCCGCTCCGTCCCCGCCGGCAGCCCCAGCAGCCGCTCGGCGCCGCTCCCGGGGACACGCGTGTTTCTGCCTCGCGGGGCGAGGGGGTCGCGGCACTGCGCTGGGCATCCCACCCCCGCGGAGGGTCCCCCCACCCCCCCCCCTCCGGGCCCCCACNACAGCCTCTTGTGTATTAACCTCCAGATACACCTGCCAAGCCAAAGTATTTCTACCCTAAGATGACCTGCATAAAGTCTGCATGCATTTTCCTCAAAATTAAAAGCATCTCAGTGACTACCTCCGGACTGGAAAAAATTCATTCTCCATAGAACAAATGGTTGAATACAGTCACCAGTACAAAATATCTTCATGACTAGCACTTAACACTAGGGCATCATAGAGTTCCTTTTTAATGATGTTTGTACAGAGCAGTTGTGCCTCTCCTGAGAAGAGGCTTCAGTCATTGCAAACTGATGTGGCGAAGGCACGTTATCGTGCAAGGCAGGCCACTTGGTTAGAGTCATGAAATTGACTTTCAAGATCTGTTCAGCACTTCACATAGTGGTAAAAAACCATAAATCCTAATGACATATAGTCACACACAAGTCTCCCAGAAACATTTATTCCACTGTTTACTCTTTTTCTCTTTGCTTTGAAACTTTGTACTGCAGAGGTGGGGGAGGAGGGGGGGAGGAGAAAGGGGAGATGGGTTTAGCTTGCTATTAGGAATTATATGAAAAGTTATAATAGCGGTTGCCATGGGGAAAAAAAAAAAGGGAGGACTGTATCATATGAGCATCCATTAAAACAGCTGGATCTCTGTTAAGACCTTCAGATACTAGGCAGTAAGTAAATAAAAATGTTTTCAGAGAATATGCCCATAATTAGAATAGGGATTGTATTTTAAACAACAACAACAAAAAAAGTAAAGCCACAGCCAGTTACTGAGCACTATAACCTGTTTCCTGCAAGAACGCTGGTAACTACCCAGAGCTGGAGGACACGCTGCAGAGCGGCTGCCCCACCCGTGACCTTCCCGACTGGTTTGCCAAGAGGAAGAGCAAAGACAGACCAGACCCCACAAACCCGGGACGGGACGGGACCGCCCCGCCGCAGACCCCACCGCAGCCGCACTTGGAAGGGTTTTCANACCTCCGGGCTCCCACCCAGCCGCTCGTGACCGCCGAACAACTTCTTTTCCCGTTAATTGCTGTCAGGTGCTTCACGCACCCAGCGCCTCTCCTCGAGAACTTTGCTTTCGTCTGCTCGCAGATAGTCTCTGTTAGTTTTTCATTTAAAGCACCGAGAGTTTTGCTCCTTAGCATTGTTCCCGCTCGGGTTTTGCTGTTCAGAAAATGCCCTGGCAAAGAAAATGCTGCCAATCATTTCCCATCGCCTCCCTACGTGACTCACCTGGTCGGCTGTTGGCACTACGCTGATGGGTGAAACTCAAGCAGTCAAGTGAACGCTAAAAGAAAAAAAAAAATCGGAATGCCACAAATTACTACAATTTGCTCTCTTCTGTGCTAATTGCTAAGAAGATAATAGCTTCCGTGCTAATTTATTCTTATGCTTAATTAGGAACTTTTTTTCCTTTTTATTCAAAGCTCAGCTTTTACCAGCACTCGGAAGCATGATGATGACAGGAAAGATGATGAAACTATCACATTCCTTTAGTCAGAGTGCTGAAAGCTGAACATCAGTTGACCCTCACTCAATAGTTAATTGAACCACAATGTGAAACTAATTGGGGGAGCAGAAATCATTCTTAAAAATTTTATTACACCTAGCGCTTACACCCAATATGTGAGCCCTCACAGTAAGAATGACCTTAGGTCATTATCTCAAGACATCTTACTGTGAAACACAGACTGGATGTTTTTGATATCTTCAATTACAAAAACAAAACAACCAAGAAAACTTTAAGCCATTCCAGAGCTCTCAAACCTTCATTATACATTGCAAAGAAGAGGGGAAAAAATGACTTAAAATAATGTCCCTCCAAAAAAAAAAAAACCCAAACCTTTAACAACTCTTTCAGTAAATTTAAAAGGGGCAAAACCCCCCTATTTCATTGTCCATACACTCATCTTACTGTGTTATCACTGGGAACCAGCTTCTTCCTCACCCACACTACATTCTGGTGGTGCAACTCTCTCTAGGCCACTTGATGCTGGATACAATTCCCCAACCCCACCTGAGGCTCGTACCAACTAAAGATAAATCAAGCATGAATTGAAACAGGCAACGAACCAGAAGGTTAAGATGCTCTCTCAACACACCTGGATCCTGCTTCTCCTATCGCTTGGGAACGCTAATGGCAGTTGATCACCCCCTGACAGCCTCATACACCTGTTACCTGGATCGGAGTCCAAAGGGGGGGTGATACCAGAACTTCAAAATCTAGCAAGTTCTGGGCTTGCACAACTGGTGGAAAATATCAGAATATTTCATTGCCCAAGTTGGGCCGAAATGTAAAAGTACCTGACAAAAGTCAATGATCTCAGACCCTATAAATAGCATCTCTAAGAGAGACCCTTTGAGCTTTCCTGAATTGCAGCGGGCTGTGACTGGTATCTCTCTGAGTTGGGACACCGCTCAGTTAGTTTAAAGACCGTCTGCTGACAAAGCTGATGAAGGGCCAAGATCAAGTCAAACTTCTCAAGGCTCAATTATTGCCCGTTGAGGAATACCAATGCATTGTGAGTATTTACTCTAACTCGAGAAGGGGGAAATTTTAACTGTAGGCTAGCCTCTTCCATCCACTTCTCTACCTATCTATGTGTTTGAATATACACGGTTGCCTTCATGAGTGTGGGTGTCTCTATATTTCGGATCCAAGTATTTCTGTGTGTGCGTGAGGCGTCAAAAAGAGGCACCTGTCGGCTCACTGAAGTCACCTGCTGTGAAGGGACTCCAGTCCTAGCAGTTAAAAGACTCAGGTGGTGTGTGTTTCTGTGGTTTGTGTTTATACATATGTACATACATATATTTTGACTCAGGATACTGCGTACCAAGTTAGTGTGAATCTTGTCATTCTCAAATCTGTAATTAAGTTGCTGCTTTAATTATAACAGTCTACTGAATCACCTTGTTAATCCTTAAATTGGTCAGTGATTAAGTGCTGCTAAAATTCAACCTTTTTATCCACCTCAAATCATTAGTAAATCTTGAAATGCTGCTAAATCATAACGGTGTCAAATATTTCATCTGCGACACACATCCATTGGCTCCCCTGCCCCTCAAGCTGGGTGGAGATCCAGCCTAGAGCCCAGCAGTTCAGTGGCCCAGTTACGGGCATTCATTCAGGCAGTATCACAATATTTTCCCCATATTCTCAGAAGCTGCAAGAGCATCGTAGAATCATAGAATAGAATTGTTTTGGTTGGCTGAGACCTCTAAGATCATCAAGTCCAACTGTTAACATAGCACTGCCAAGTTACCACTAAACCACGTCCCTCCGCACCACGTCTACCCGTCTTTTAAATACCTCCAGGGATGGCGACTCAACCACTTCCCTGGGCAGCCTGTTCCAATGCTTGACAACCCTTTTGGTGGAGAAATTTTTCCTTATATCTATGAATAATGAACTACCAGCACTATTTTGAGAGACTATTTGTTCAAGCTTTCCTCCCTGGGAAGGGAAAAGAACCATTCATTCAGCACGTTGAGGTGCCGGAGCGTGTCCAGAGAAGGGCAACGAAGATGGTGAAGGGTTCAGAGCACAAGCCTTATGAGGAGTGGCTGAGGGAACTGGGGTTGTTCAGCCTGGAGAAAAGGAGGCTGAGGGGAGACCTTATCGCTCCCTAAAACTACCTGAGAGGAGGTTGTAGCCAGGTGGGGGTTGGTTTCTTCTCCCAAGTTACAAGCAATAGGACAAGAGGAAATGGCCTCCGGTTGCACGAGGAGAGGTTTAGGATGGATATTAGGAAAAAAATTCTTCAAGGAAGGGGTTATCAAGCATTGGGACAGGCTGCCCAGGGAAGCGGTTGAGTCGCCATCCCTGGAGGTATGTAAAAGACGGGTAGACGTGGTGTGGAGGGACGTGGTTTAGTAACTTGGCAGCGCTCGGCTAGTGATGGTTTTGGCAGCGTTCGGTTTCTGGTTGGTCCCTTCCAACCCAGCCGGTTCTGTGATGGTGTCTTCCTCGGCGGGCAGGTACCGAGCGGCGCCGCCGCCGGGCCCCGCGAAAGGAGGCGGCGGGGGCGAGCCTTGGCGGGAGCTCTTCCTCTCTTCACAACGCCGCCTCTTAGGAGAGGCTTTTCTTAAGAGAGGAAACAGAGCGCGCCTTCCAGTACTCCACAAAAACGAAGAAACCACCTCCCGGCTGGANAGAATATGTGGTAGGTTTTTTTCCTTTTTCCACTATAAATCATACTGATGTGTTTGGAGGAAGAAGGGAAGCTATCTACCCTGAAGCAAGTATCGATTATTTTAAGCGTCCATGGCACCAGCTGCTCATAACTCCCCTTCAGCAGCTAAAAGGGTTATGAGTGGGAGGCTTAGGCTGAGGCACTTTGAAGACAAATAATATTCTGTAAAAAGCCAATGTAGCGACTTCCAGGCTGCTTGTTGGTTCTTATGGCAAAAGCAGATGTATGCCACCTGGAAAGTATTCCGGAACACATCTAATCTTTCCCCCAGTACAGAAGAACGGTTCTTACTTATGTAAGACAAATGCAATGACTTATTGTACTTGAGGGTTTTCATGTCTGTCTGCATCTCCACAGGCATTTTCGTCTGTTGAAGGCTTCCACTGGGCTCAAATATCTATTATACCACATATTAATGGAGCAAATAAGCAGTTTTATTATGTTTAATGTAGACAATTTTTGGATACTAGAATCCATCAGTTTTCTTTTTACAGAGAGGTAAGCTACAGGCAAAAGTAACAGAAGTTACTGTTAGTATGTAGGAAGTAACTTCCTCCGTCTTTTCTAATATTGCTTGTAAGATTTATGGGCATTTCAGAGGAAAGTATTCAGAACGCTAGGGGCATCATTTATCATTAAAAGACAGCAGGAAGGATAGTGAATACTGAAAACAATAAAACTTGAGGTTAATGTTTAGTGAAGGAGGTACTGTTCCAAGCAGACATGAGTTACATGACTCCAGAGAGCCCAGTGGCTCTTAACATCCAGCCCAAAATCAGGACTGCGTATCCTCAGCACAAGCCTGTCTCAGGCCCACTTCCAATTACCATGCACAATGAGTCATCTAACACAAAAGATCTTAGCTGCATGATCTCTGGGTGGCTTTATTCAAATTAATTCTTTAGGAAAAAAAATCTATCCAGGCAGTTCCTGAGTTCTCAGATTCTTCTTTCTAGTGTACTTCAGGCAGGTTCCTTCTTTGTCAGACCTGACAGTCCCCTTCAAGTCCCCACCCCAGGTCATGCTGTATTTGCTGCCGTTGTGCATTCAAATTACGGAATTTTCTGCTGCGCTTCAGATTCTGAACAAAGCAGCTTTCAGCTTCACAAGTAAGCTCGATGATATGTCAACCCTTAATGAGTGAATCACTTTTCGTTGCAATTGGACATACTGATTATAGTCACTGTGAAAACATGGAGCAGTTTTAAGGAAGAAGGTTGGTGAGAGTCCAGGATGTTCCTTTATAAACTCTCATTCCCAAAAGAGACACAAGAGGAAAACTCAGCTACAGCTCAACTACTACTGTTTTCCTCATGGAGGGTGGGGGAGAAGCCCAAAATGGGTCTGGTATCAATCCAGTGTAAATTAAATTTAGCAGGCAGATTGGCTTGAAGGTGTTGCTGAAAACTGATGAATACGTGTCCTCAAACCAGGACAATATGGCAGAACAACATGCAAACTCAGTTAAAATTATATGAGCATGCATGTGTTTCATAGCTAGCATTACAAATGACTCCCCACATTTGCTTAAATCAAATAGAATTACTGTCCATACATTCTCATGTCCCATGGTTTTCTCTCTGGCCTTTGAGCATTGCTATTTTACATCTGTATTACATTGGTACATTATTTTTTCAGTGGCTGTATCAAATGGATTTAATACATAAATATTTTCTCAAAGCACGTCCCCTGTCATTCCTGAAGTTTCAGGGGAAAAAATGGAAAAAAAGTGTTTGAACAAACCTGGAGGAAAAAGGAATACTATACAAAATGTAGCACATCACTACATTATGCAACTAATCTATAGGAAGGTTTATCTCCCATGATGTAATGGAACAGCCAACACAGACATCATTTGGTGTAAACAACTGACATCTACATGAAATGCATAACTCCCAATTTGTGGCACTAAACTGTTTTACTCTGCTGGGTAGATTCAACTTAACATGTTCCTACACGCTCAAACATTCATTTGAAAATGTTTACCATACCATAGTAAATATTTTTTAAATGTTTTGTTCTGAGAACAATACCAGAGTGGCAGTAAGTGGCCGAGACAACAACCGTAAGCCTGTTAAGACTTACCTTTCTCCTTTCCAGCAGTAATTTTTGTACACTTAGCCTCCCCCGCCCCCTCCTCGCCTCTCCCAGCACACGCAGCTCTGAGGAGCATCAGGTACGGCCACAGCCGGGAGCGGGGGGAGGCTGCAGCTCGTCCCGGGGGCGGGAGGCCGGGGCCCCGCCGGGGGACGCTGACAAAGGATGCTGCCGCTGCGCTGCCTCCCGCCCTCCTCCACCTCCTACGCTGACAGCGGCTCGGAAGGTCGGGTGCGTCTGAATTACTGCCTGGGAGGGGGCTGGGGTGTGAAATCGCGCCCTCCGCGCACCAGACCCAGCCTCTCCTCCCTCGTTCAGCGGCGCAGACGCGGCCCCGGGCGCAGGGCAGCGGCGCAGCCTCTGCCCGCCCCCCGCCGCCCCCATCCTCCCATTGTCCGGGGCTCTCCCCGGCAGGGCTGCTCCCCGCCAACGCGGGGCGGTGGCCGGCAC
>VYXH01011432.1:344207-366392 GCA_013397275.1 Burhinus bistriatus | reverse complement strand
CTCGCTGCGGGCCCAGGCAGCGGCGGTGCGCGCTCCGGGCAGGGCGGCGCATCTCCCCGCCGGCGGGCAGGGCCCCGCTGCGCGCCGGGGCTGCAGCCCCATGGCGGGAGGCGGGCGAGAAGCCCCCGGCCGGCGGCGGCGGCAGCGCGGGGCGTGGGCTCCGTCTGCGCCGAGAGCCGCTGCTTTTCCCCCTCGACAACCCGCCCCCCTTCCCGCCCTGCGCCCGCCCCGGGAACAGCCTTCCCCGGCGCGGGGTGGGCGTGCGGGCGGGGACGGGGTCCTGCCGGCGCTGGCCGCCCTGGTGGCGCTCGCTGCGGGGGCTGCGCCGCCGCCTTTCCCCGCGCGTCTCCCGCCCAGCCCACTGCAGACCCGCAGGAAAGGTACGGCGGGGCTCACGGCCTCGAGGGCAGGCAGGCTCCGAATTCCTCCCAAAGTCCTCAAGCGCCCAAGCGTGAAAGGGCAGGCTTTTAATGTCACGTTAAACTAGCACCCTCACGCCACCTTCAAAGTGTCGATGATATTGTGAGCTCTGACTACTTGAATTACCGTGACTAAGGGCAGGCAGACAAGAGCAGAGTACTGTCAGCCCCACTAAGACCCAGAGCAGGCTTACACCTACATGAAATTCCAAAAGCCACTTTGAGAACAAGAGCAGCCTGGCTTGGTAATGAAGAGCTGAATTCAGAGATTTCCTCTTGCTAGCCTCAATTCCTCCTGTGATCGAGGCAAAACATATTGCTCAACACTTACGGGTTTTTTTGAGGAGGAAGGTGGCAGTCATTCCCTAACTTTTAAAGCACCCTAAACAACAACAGAGGTTAGTGGTAGTAATAAGTAAGCACAAAGCACTACTTTTATTAGGGTACCAGAATTTTATCAAAAGATGGGTAGGACAGAGATCTCCACAGCTATGGTTTCACACTGTCATGAAAGGGTATCATACAATGAGAATGCATCAGCTGTGAACTTTAGAATATTCATACACAGCAGACAAAGACTGGATGCGAAGGAGCAAAAGATACTGATGGAAGAACACAGTGTGTATGCTCTGTATGCAGGTGAACAAAGTGAATCCTTCAATGTTCAGGAGAGAAAAATAAATAAGAAAGCACATGATATCATAGACCTAAGTGCATACCAGTACGTATAATTCTTGGACTTCAGTTCTTGAACCCATTCTGTTCTGGTGATTCAATACCAAGTGTTAACCGATGAGTGTTAGCTTTGTTATTTACCATAGTGCATACATAAATAAATAATCTGAATGATGAATACTATTCTAATTACAGTGAAGGTGATCGTGTACCAGAACTGGTGGTTGATGGGCAAAATCAACTCTGGAGCAAACAACTGACCGGTCCTGAAGTGGGATGGGATCTCCCCAGTGCTATTTTATGGTCAGTGCCTCAACAGGAAACAGCAACTGGGTAAGGGGCAGTGACAGTCATTTCCAGGACGACATCGATCACTACCTACGCACATACTAGCTCATCTTCAATGCAAACTGAAAACTAAAAGGAACTGCAAATTCACTCAAGGCTCCGCCAGCACCCAAGGGCTGTGATGGGCAGAGCTGGAGGGGCTGTCACCACACCACACAGTACCGACGAGCCCAGGAGCCTGCTGCAGGGTCAGGACTTCCCGGTCCCTTATCACCAGCAGGAGGGATGTCTCACTGGCAATTTATTGTTACTCATCAGTTAAAAGGTGGGGCCTGGTTCGCAGTTTAGCTGCAAAATCGTGCAATCATCCTTTATACAGCTCCCCCCAAAGATGTTGCTATTCTGTGCAACATACATTGAGATTTAACAGGAATGTACTGCAATTAATCTCTTTAGCCTGAACTCCGAACACTAAAAGACAGGGGTTTTTCCCCCTCCTGACACTGCAGCTCACATCGTTTCAAATTCATTCCTCCTTCTATTTGTGGATTAGCAAAAAAAAAAATAAAATCCAAGACAACTGGGGTTTAGAATGCAGGTAATCAAGCACATCCATCCTGTGCCAAAAATAACCTCCTGTAACATAGTATCAGCCAAACATTAAGGTTTTAACTTTGCTCTAGAACAAGCTGAACACCTCTTAATTGCAAAAACCTAGAAATGATAACTTCTTATTGAAGCTAGGCAGAGTATTGCCTATTTCACTTCAATCCATTAACAGTTTAAGTCAGAACGAACAGTTTGTCTAAATACTAACCCAAAGAAGTTTTAAAGTCACTTCTGCAAATCTAATAACCAAATTTGGATAGTCATACACATATCCCATTTTTTAATTATTTTCATATTTATTCAAGTGTAATGCTGAATTTTAGCCCTCTATAGCCGATTCCTAAATAAAAAAATAGTTCAGGCACCTTTAAAACTGATTTATTTCACAAATCTCATTTATACATTAGCCATAAGTTCTTTTAGTAAAAGTATTTAAGTATGAAAGTAAAAAACCCAAAACTGTTCAAAATATAGCTTTTTAATAAAATCCAACAAGCTTTAAACAGAACTTTCACATATTCTCATTAAGCTTTTTCCATAAGGCACATGTATAGACATTTCAAAGGAGCAGCTAATTATAACTTACCAAATCTTTACAACATTTATAAAACTCTGTCTTTGGAAAAGCATACGATGAATAATATACAAGCATAAATGGCACATTGAAAATTTTAGACAGAACTGTAAATGAAATCTTTATGCACACTACCCAGATCTTAGTGGCTTGCCTCCACTGGGGAATAAATTGTTACTGGAAGCAAGGTAGTCTGAAGACTACTCTGCACAAAGTATTTAAATGTACTTTTTTGTTAAAAAAAGCTTAAAAGTTCCAGGGTAAACACAAACAGTTCACCCAGTTTATTTTTAAAACTCTTTCTAGTAAAAAGTATTTAATCCCCCAATGCAAAAGGCAAGGAAAATACTACATTGTTACTGGGTATTTCATGAGTGGAAAAGTATAGTTTTCCAAGCAAAATTCACAGAGGAATAAAGTTGGCTTTTAAAGCGTACAGTGGTTCCTGTGTTTAATTTACCCTAGACAAGATGAGAAGCATTTAATCACAGCATCCCTTTAAAAAGAAAAAAGAAAAAGTCAGTTAAGATATTTGTTATTTTCTTTAGATACATATTAACCATCACATATTTAAAAAGAGTACATAAACTAAGGACAAAAATCAATAGTTTATCAAATGCAGGATCTTAACAGCCTTGTTGAGTACATCTACAGCACCAGCTAAAGCAAAGGCTTTAGCCCACTCTGAAGCTCAGGTCTGCCCATATTGTCTAAGTCTTCCACACTGTTTACACTCCAGCACAGGCTAAAATGCAGACACAGTGTTAAAGCAGCACACTTGGTGGCTTAGCAAAGGCCAAAGCCTTCTATCGCAAAGGCTGGCCAGCATGGGCATGGCTGAGGAGCATGCCAAATCCAGACAATCAGCAAAGCACAGGTGCTCTGAGTGCGAGCCACGTTGGAGTTAGACCATCATGTTGCAGGAAAAAAAAGCACAGCCTGAAGGTTTTAAAGCACCTGTACTAACAGTGCAGCATAAAGAGCTGGCTCAGCCTTAAGGTGTGAAAGATCTGACGGGGTCTACTTAACCAACAATAAACAATCTGTTCTCTGACTATTCTACCTAGATTGCTCACTTTAATCTCCTTTATTTTTCATTTTCTCAAAAATATAACAACTTACTAAGGAGTGGAATTTGTATTCTGTTCTTCGTAAATTTGAAAAAAATGAAGAAAAATACTATCCTGAATCCTGAAAGTCATTGTATGTATGTTTTTTGTTGTTCTTGTTTTGGTGGGTTTTTTGTTGATGTTTCGGTGTTGGTTTGGGGTTTTTTTGTCATGCCAGCAGGAAAGCCACCATTAATTAAAAAAAACCAAAACACAAACAAACCCAAAACCCAACCAAAACCACGAATAAGTAAATTGTTGTTAAGAGTAAACCATGAGAGTTAAACCAAGTAATGATAATTTTGTTGAAATCAAGATAAATGCATACTTTAAACAAATTACAGAATACTGTTCTCTGGTACTTAACATGGTTTAGATCACTGTTTCCGTAAGAAATGCAGCCTATACAAGAAATTTATGGTAGCATTACACATAGGCAAATAACTCAATAATGCCTAAAGAAATCACTGTACTACTAAAAGCAGCCTGTGTAAAATTCAGTTCTTTGGCTCATAAAATCTAACAGACAAATAAAATGAAAGAAGTTAAGTGATGCATATAACAACGGTTTTTTGACCACAACAAGGTAGTGTTGGCAGGGAAGAAAAGACCAGTGACTAATAACTCAACTTGCTTTCAGTGCAGAGCAGAACATTTAAAAAAAAAAAAAAAAGAAAAAACCAGAGGAATTTATGACCCTACTGAGACTGTCACATGGCCACAGGAACTATAAGAATTCAGGATGCTACTTTTGACTGGGTTAGCTTGAGATGTCAGAAATAGTAAGATGACGATTTGAAGCCTCAGTTCAGTTAAAATATTTAATCCATTGTAATTACCAACTACTATCTTAACACCCCTCCCATATATACAGCTTAATCCTCCCAAGATCAAATCTGAAGCTTTAAAAAAAAAAGTAAAAATCCATAGTACAGATTTTTTTCCAACAAAGTTACAGGAACACTACAGGAAGATATCAGATGAAACAGACAGACAATGCTTTGTATCCTTTTTTCCCCAGTTTCACTACGGAAAACCTCATTAAATAATATACAGACATGGAAGCACTTTAATGTTTTTAAAAAAACACACTGCTGAAAGACCAAACTGTATTTTATGTGAAACATTACAGAAGAAATAGATTCTTCAGTTTGTTTACTTGCATGTGTTTTCACTATGTGTTTGGCTAGCTTTCGTTCCCTTTTTGTACATACAAGAGTGAAAAGAAAGAGAAGCTTGCCAAAATGAAAATTAGCATGAAGCATTGCTTTTGCCTCTCCTAAAAATGATGGAGGAATTTAGAAGTAGACTTAGCAGCTGAAACTATGCTTGCTTGTTTGCTTTTAACTAAGACCTCAGATCTATAAATTATCGTTAATGTACATACTGGAGAAGTTCCTATTGCATCAATACATTTTTAAATCACTGGACTTTTTAAACAAAAACTCAATTTATTTTCAGTGATGAAAACTAGAATGAGATTTAACAAGAGAATTACTATGCACTTTACTTGTATTTAAAGCTCATATTAAGCAATATTTTGAGTTCAGCTATGTAATTTTCTAAAAATTAAAAGGAAAAGGAGGAGGTTATGTTTTTTCACATACTGAATTTAAGGACTTTCCCCCCAACCCTAGCACAAAGATAACTGACTTTTGTTAAGATGGAAGTAATTATGCAGACTCACCTTGCAAAAGGAATATATGACAGACTATACCTGAAAAAAAGAGGAAAAAAGTATATTTGACAGAGTATTGATGTCTGTCCTAGAGCCCAATTATTTCACTTCAGTCCAGCATTAATAAAAGCAACTTGTTGTAACAGAACTTTAGAAAAGATTACCTACTCAATTTAATGCTTACCTATGAAAAGGCAACATGCTTGGACAAGAACTAAACGTACTGTCAAAGATTCTCCAGTTTATTTTTTATTTGGGATTTTTTTTTTAATATAGTTTGTAACTTCTATTGCACATAAACTTAAAAAAGCACATTTACTATCAACAGATTCAAAAGGAATGGAGATTTCTGGGAAAATTGTATTCTTCAAAGTCACAGAGACAACTTGTTCCAGTTTAAAACACAATATACATTACTATGCAAATATACATCTCCTAATCATATTATTTATGTAACCCTAAATACAGATATATGCTGTAATATAAATAATACGCCACAACTGTGACACTCAAACAGTTGATAATTCTACTATCCTCTGAAACTTGCTTCTCCCAAGCCTCCAGGCTATGTTTTGTTCCCGTGTCCAGCCTGATCAAGCTCTAGGACACTTAGCAAATGCGAAGCTGTCTGCTGTAAATATGTAGAACACAGTCTGCGTTAGCAGTCTTCCCTCTGTCTGATATAAAACATCTACCTGGGCCCAGCACGATGCCCAACAGTCCCTATCCTGAACAAATGGTTATTTGTCCTCAGATTCAAGTTCAATACAGACACTGTGTATTCAGGGCAAGTTCAAACAAGAACTGTGGTCGCCTTGGATCGTCTAAGAGTTAGTAGCAAGTAATGCCCCTGGGACAAGGAGACCAAGTATGTTCAGTTGTATCTCCATGGAGAAAGCAGTAACTTCCAAAACTTCTGCCAGGCCTGCAAGCATTCACCTAACGCGCTCACACATTCCTAAGCCTAGCCCTTGAGTGCATCTGGATGGTCATCATAGTACCTGCTGCACTAAATTTACCCTCTCACATCGGTTTACTCTTTCCCCAGTGCTGCTAAATATTCCTGGTGCAGGACACACCCTATGAAAACGTTATTTAGTTTCATCCACTTAAAAAATGAAAATTCAGTTAGAACTAAAAAAAAAAAAGGGAGATAATCAAAAGTAGGGCATATGAATATACAGTTTTCACAAAAGAGAAAAGGCATGAGAATTTTTTTGCATATATATTCCTTTCATAATGCCTCAAATAAGTTCACACATTGCAGAATATACTTAAAATTACCATTTTTGCAAGCCGATTGCATATACATTTTGCTGAAGTTACACAGCCTAGCTTAGAAAAACAGATTGAGGCTAGCATTTGGGCACACTTACATTATGCAAAGCATATATATATAGGTTTATAATCATGCGGGTGTAGGGGCAGGGAGAAGAAATTAACTTTAAGAATCTTACCAGGTCATTGCCAAGAACTGCAATATACAGAATAACATCGCCAAACCTTTTTTGTTCCACTAAGTAAAAATAAAGCAAATATTGCAAGTTAGTTCATTTTGTACCAGTGTACACTGTAAACAATCGCAACAGCCTGTTCAGCCAAAAATTTTGTTAACTGATGATGCCTAAATTTCTTTGTCTTAACTTAATTTGCTACTCCCTTCCACTCTTCCACAACTTTCCATTCATTTTATGCATCACTCCATTAACAACATGCTATGAAAACCTTCTCTAGCTTTGAAAACACTTAACAGCATCAATGCTAACACTTTCACTTTCATTCATGATACTGTACTTCTGCAAATATGGAAGTTCACTTCAGCTATGTATTTTCTTCTATGGAACTTAACTACAGACAGTTTTTCAAACAAGATTCCTGAAGGTACTTGTTCTGTCTCACTTCCTTCGTCTTAATCAGTTTAATATTCTGTACCTCTGTTATCTAAAGACCACTACATATTCTCTGATATTCTCTGACATAGGTACACATCACTAAGATGAAAGTACATTTCAACTTGCTTTTCTTAGTTCTTAGTCCAGAGGTCTGCAGACTGAACATGATGTTCTAGATTGTGTATTGTCATCTACATCACATACAGGTAGAAGGGTGCATTTGCTTTGTAGCCAGCAGGCTCATCACTCCACCTAAACTCAACTGCAGTTGAAAACACAAATTCCACACACACAAGCTCATCTTTCTTCTACAGCTGAACTGTATGTTAAAGGCGTAATACAATTAATAAACTAAGCAAGCTAGATTGCTCTTTAGAGGAACAAAGTATTCTCACTTACCCAGAATACAGCACACAGAGTCAATACCAGGAAAAGCTGGGGGGAGATGAAAGGAGAGACAAAATGTAAACAATGAATACTCAAATACACAAAGCAAATCCAATAACTGTTTTCATGTTTTCAATGTGTAATCAGCATTTTCAGAATTGACTCATGAAACAAGCAGAGCCAAAGGCTCTATGCTGAACTCCACGTAAAGTATTTTCCAAAGAACGGCATGATGTGCTCCATGGCCAGAAAAGCTAGGACAACTCTTAGAAGAAAGAGGCGGCAGGAATTGACTTACGAACTATGAGGAGTATAACCACGTCTGTGCAGCCTTATGTGTTAGGTCTGTTAAGAGGTGCACTTAGATGATAAAGCTTGCTTGAAAGCAACCAAGTAGTCTGGGAACTGCTATTCTATTATTTCAGTACACAGTACCATTTTGGATCTAGTATTCATAACATCAACACCTGACAAGAAAGATATGTGCATCACCATGAATAACCCATTATTAAAAACACCCATTCACAATTTGGCAAACATATTCATATTTGGCAAACACAGGCTCTGCTTCTTCTGCCAGTGTTTTTTCTACCTTCTGACAGTAATTAAGAACCCACTAGGGAGCAGCTGCCTCATACACAGTGAAAAAGCTCACATGAAGCTTTATTCAAGCTACACCTTTGATGGAACATTACAATGATACAGTTTACTCTGCCAAATTAACCATACCATTTGTGCAAGCTTAACTATCACTTTGAACTTTTCCACTAAATCTCACCTGCCTCCCTCCATTTGTCAATACCCATAGTAGAAAACAGAACAAAACTCTAAATTAATTTTCAGTGAAAAAATTTTGTTGATGTTTCATTGAAATAAATAAAAATAAGAGTCTCTTGAATTTTCCAAACATATTTGTGACTCCTGAGTTGCCTATAATTCTAGCTTTCTGTTAGGATGGGGAAGAAAACAGCCAAATACATCAAAAGTGTTCTAAACTTTAGAAGTTTTCCAGTTCTTCTCTGTATTACTGAAATTTTTCATCCTAACAGTCTTAGCTCTCATCCAATGTTCCTGTTCCCTATTAGATGGAACCTTTCCTTCTGTCTTTTCCTAACCCTGTTGGTAGCTTCTCTGCACAGGTACGTAGGTAGGTCTGTGATGTTCTCTGTTATCCTTTCATTTCCCTGACCTGTTTTGTTTCTACACTCTTCAAAGCAAGTTATTCTCTTTGTCACCACGTCCGAGCACAGTGGATGACAGGATCATCAGAGCAAATAATTTTTCTGCTACCTGTTTTAGTGTCTGGTTTAGGCCCTCAGCTTGACCAGGAAAAGCCCACAGCTGTTAAGTGCTGGTGAATTCATGCTCAGCAAACACACTCCAGAGAATTGGAGATATTCTCGGATGTTTTTACTGCAGACCTATGAAACATAACTTCCCTAGGACTTCTAAGTTGGTATGATTTGGAAGAGATGGCAAAAAGTCACCTCTTAAACAAAGCTCAGAGTCCAAGCAACGATTGTCACTTCTCCAAAATGTAGGCAAACGTGAGCTTCTCAAATGAGATTGTAACTTTTTTTTCATGTGGGTGTGTGATAGAAAGAACATACAACCCATATGACAGCCATCCAGAAAGAATTCATGAAGACTTTCTTATCCACATCAGCTGTAATCAACTAGAAAAGAAAGCTATATGATAAGGAGAATAGGACAGCCAACTACATTTCAAAAATAAAAGTTGAAACAAATCAGGAAGAACATGAGAGAAAACAAGTAAAAACAGAGAAGCAGCAAGGGCAGAAACTCGTTTTTAACTACTTAATAGAGACGTTTGGGATAGGAATTCTGAGACTGGGGACAGGGCTGTTTTTTCCATCCTCCTGGAAGAAGAAATGATGGTCACGGAAGTAAAGGAGACAAGGAGCTCACAATGGAGAAGTGTGAAGCTGAACATATAGCTTCCTGGACTTTGGAGAGAGAAATTAATTTTCTCTGTTGCTTTGAAAGTGCTGAACCACTAAGCTACACGAACAGAGCTGCAGCTAACAAATAACTGTCAAGCTAGTCTTGGTGACCACTGACTTTTCATGGTCTCTCTAGCCTTGTTCTTGAAGAAATTGTTTTAGAAAACAAATTAAAAATAATCAACCTAATATTAGCATTTAAGAAGAAATAATTAGTAAAGAACATTTTACTCCAAATGATTAATTTAAAAAAAAACACTCAAGCAACAAAAACACAGGTTCATAGAAATGAGTTAGACAATCTTTATGATCTACAGAGTTACTCAGCTTTACTATTATGACTCAGTACAAAGAAGAGGTGGACTAAGAAATAACTTCCCTTTAGTAAAGCCTCAGATTTAGCTTTGAGGCTAAAGGAAAACTTTTTAGGAAAAGGAAGTAAAGATAGTATATTTACCAACATCACAATGGTAGCTACTAATCTTTTTGGCTCAAACATTGCTTTCAGTTGCTTCAGTGGCCCCATCAGGAAACACGTACTAATAGGAGGGGAAAAAACAAAACAAATGGTAAATCACTTTCAAATAAATCTTTGCAAGATACAATAGGTAATTAACCAGTTTCCCAAGAGTCAGATGACTATAAAGGCCTTAAAAAAAGGCATTTCCAGTCTTTAGCAAGAGACCTGCTAGAATGAAAAGTGAAATATTCCACAAATTTAGTCCTAGAAACAGATTATGTATTGAGTCACCCTTGGTCATGAAATACTTTCCAAAATGCCACCACTTACGGCAGAGGGTTGTCAAGTTGAAGTCAAGTGAATTTCATATTGTAGCCGTTCTAAAAAATGACTTGCCAAAAGAATGCAAAGAATACAAAGACCAAACCTCTGTAGAAAATTTCTGTTTAACAATAAAATTCTTACCCAGGCAGCGTGCAAGTAGCTAGAATCAAGATTACAGAGAAGCTCTAACTCTTTGCAAGGAAAAAAAGAAGGAAAAAGTCCAGTACTTTGTATTAAATCCTCGTGCTTTCTTCTACTCTGTAGTTAACTTGAAAGGAGAATGAAAAACATCAGGTCTACCTTTCATGCAAAGAAATATGACGTGAACCAAGAATTCACAACCGTAGGAGTAATTATCTGGCTTCAAATATTCTGAGAGGAGTCTCTCTCTTCCCTGTCATTGAAGCCATTCTGCTTTGTAGAAAATATTTCATGAGACAGTGAGAATGCTTGTAACCTTGCAGTGGTCTGAATGCTTTACTACAGAACAGGAAACCTAATTTAACTCCTTTTCCAGTTAATGTTTATTTATATGAAACAAAACAATCAGTAGCAGGGAAGAGTTTGGTAGATCTTCCTCCTGAAACTAGTCATAAGCCTGGTAAAGCACGCATCTTCTAAGAGAACTAGTATGGGAATCCATGTCCCAAGCAGTAAATTGAACCCATGATCTCCCACACCTAGATGTTCTCCTACCAGCAACTTTGTGTATATATCCCTTTTTTTTCCACTTTTTTTTTTTCTTAAGTTGTGTAGACAGACCTCAAAAGTCTATATTATATGGGAAAAAAAAGCGTTCTCAATTCAATAGAAAAAAATGTTTTAATACACTGCAATCCAAACTAACTTTGTCTCAGTACTTTTTAATCTTGGCTGCTGGGCCATAAAATTAAATTTAGACAAAAAAAGAGAGACGTGAAGAACCAGAATAAAAAATTAGCTAGCGAAAGGATAGGAACGAGGAAAATATGGTGGTAAAAACGAGGGAGGTTCAGGCCACATAAAAGAGGCAGAAAAAAATACAGAAAGCAAAATGCATTGATGCTAGCCTGATTAGCATTGAAGGACAGACATCACAAGAGCTTCTCCAGAGATGTGAGAGAATCCATTGGGAGTAGGAAGTCTGGAAAAAATCTAGAGGTCCTCCCCTTACACAGGATATTTCCTATATACAACACATTCTGTAGAAGGTACACTCATCATCCCAGAGAAGAATCAAGTACCATTGTTTTCATGTTTGTGGCTAGAAAATTATAGTAAAAACAGGTTAGACAGGACTATTTACTAAGAGTGGTAACTGCATTTGTTTTAAATACAGACTTGCAAAGAAACCTGAAAAATTCTCCTTGTCAATTTGGGACTTTATTGTCATTTCCTACTGTTCTTAAAACACAGTTGCCTGTTGTTTATATCTAATAGGACTACTGAAGGGGAAAGGGGGCTTCTTTTACTTCTAATTTAAGTTGGAATCCAGACTAAAGTTTTTCAGCATTCTCTGAAAAGAAATACCAGTCTGTAAAAGCTTTCCTCTTAGTTCACGGAAAATGAAGACTTGATTAGTACCAAGTTTCTAAAATGCTAATTTAATTTGAAGCAGTGAAAACACACCCAAAATACTAGGTTAAAAAAAAAACAACAATAAATAAACAAAAATCCAACACCACCCAATAAAGAATAAGGTAAGGGAGAGAAAGGGAAATACTCAGCTTTGTCTACCTCCAGTATTAACTTTTTGTCTTGTTTCAGTACAAGAAGGAATAGTTATACAAATAAAAGACTCAATCCCAGCATAAATATCTTTGTCCCCTAACAAATCTGTTGAAGAAATCACATTTCTCAAACGTTAATGTCACATTGCTTGAGTTTTAACAGATTAACAATGCTTTGACTCAAGTGACTTGACTAAAGTCACAGAGCCAATGGAAAGTCAAGACCAGATTCCATGGGTTCTGAGTCCCATGACAATGGGACTATGCTATGCTAAGAGAGTAAGAGAAGGAGGACAAACGGAAACTGAAAATACTTTATTGGCATTAAATTGTTTCTTACATTTCTTTCAGACAGTGAAAGAAGAGTTTTAAACCTTAGGAGGTCCCTTCTCAAATCTTTTAAGACTAATTGCTACAGGGAACACTGCAAAGAACCACGCACAGAGTTTAAAATCCACTATTAATGATTTTAGATTCTGCCTGGCCTTACAGTCAAAATGAGGATTTCCTGAGCCTCTCCTTTTTCAAAGAGTTTTCCTAGAAACAGGATGACCTCTCCGTTAAAAGCAGTAAGCTCCTTCCAGTACCAAAGCATCCACATAGAAGGCAGTAGAGTTTGCCCCTGAAACTGAGGTGCCTTTGTACCTGGCAGGACTTAGCTGTAAAAAGTACAGAACATTCAGCCAGCAATTTGTTATTCATACTTCAGATAGCAGTTGTGATGTGTTTACAGAACAATCACAAAAAATTACAATGGGGCAGTAACAACTGAAAAACTAATATTCACTAATTATTAATCTTAAAACTGTAAGACAAACAAGATTTTATATTAGCATTTAAATATGAAAACAATGTTGTTTATACACAACATAGCATTTTAGAGTAAAAGCAAATGGAAACGTAGATGAAAAGAAGGATACTTTTCTAATAACAATAATTAAAAAATCATACCTGGCTAATGCAGCAATATTTCCCAGGGTGTAAAACACTGCAAAAAGTTTGATTCCCTTTGGGAGCCATAGCAATGCTGTTCCCTATAAAAGATAGGTTATTTGTATGTTTTTAATTAGTTAATTCAATTTATTTAGATTTTATAGTCTATTAATATATTTTCAGACTATGAAGACTCATTCTAACATATAGTAGCACAGCATACTGTTCTAAGAGCGGTAGTAGTCGATATTCAGCGTACTTCTATTGCCACCTACTGGCAAAAAAATGTATTGATTTACTATATTTCACAATATTTTTACAACTAGGCAATGCTTATTTATATTGTTTATAACATTTAATTCTACTGTTTATATTCTATTTATGACATTTTCAGTTTTGTTACAATGCCCCACTATACATCATACACCTCTGCACACAAAGGAAAAAATGTCATAAAGCCACACTAATATTTCCTTTCTCCAACCAACCATCTAGACTCGCACTCTAGATATGCACTGAGAGTGAATAGAAATATTTTAGAACTCTTCCAGACATCTCTTATTTCCCCTAAACACAAAAAAATCCAAAGCCTTCTGCTGATCACAGCTCCTTTGATGATCAGGAAGAAATAGAGCCTAAACTAGAAGCAAACATGGGGGTTTTTTTTAGTTTGTTTGGGTTTAACTCTTTCTTTTTAAAAAAAACAAAAACAAAAACAAAAACCAAAAAAAGCTGTGATGTGGATATTTTGTCCTGCAAAGATAAAAAAACCAACTATATTCTACCCAACTGCAATGTCAGTGGGACTCTGTGGTGTCTGTTCACACAGACCACAGCTCAAGCAACCATAGACAGCTACAAGAGAAGAGTGTTTTGTATTCTACAAGGAAAGCCTAGGGACACTTTGGAAAGACTAGATTAAAGAAAAAACATCACCTGCAATTTTGGCCAGCCAAGAACATAAATATACCAAAAGGTCCACAATCTAAAGCAGAAGGTGGAGTTGCCAGCTCTCAGCTTCATGTGACAAAGCTTAGCTAGGGAGCTGCCTCCAAACTCTCCAAGATATGAGGTCCTCAAACACACTAGCAGAGTTTTTACTCTTATTTATCAAGTTCAAGATAACTCAAGGAAGCTTTAGGAAACCAAGATCCTAAAGCCTTTTATCTGTGGTTTCATATTTTCACACCATGTGATCCAGAATAGGCCCAAAGATTAAACACCAAAAAAATAGCAGGAAAAAAAAAGTTATGTTAACCTGTCCCAAAATATGTGTTAAAGCACAAACCTAGTGTGCACTAAATTTTGTGATTATATTGGTTAAATATTACTTGTGAAAAAAATATCCCTAAAAAAGGGATATTCCAACCTAATCTAGAGGTCCCTCCCTAGAACTTGCCCCTTCTCTAACACAAGCATCTGGCCAGAGTTTGTGTCACTGTACTTGGCATAGATATCAATATGATGAATACCACCCTCCAGTTCCTTTACTGAACTGATTACCACTTAAATAAGACCTCTCACAGGTAAGACCAGCAATCATTCTGGTTTACCTCTGGTCTCAGGGAGTCTAACAAACCACAAGTTTTGATAAAGAATCGGAAGCTTCCACCTGCAGGAGAATCCAGCAAGTGCCTATCTCTAAAAGTGCCTCAAATGACCAACAGGTTGCTCCTCCACAGCTGCTTCTTCCTGTCATTACGTAAGTCTCCTTAGTTTAAAAACTTTTCATGGTAAATGAAAGAGCAAGAGCAGCCACTTAAATAATGGCAAACCCAGGAACTAATGCACACAGGACAAGTTTCTCCATCCTACTACCAAAATGCATTACATGTCAAGGCAATCTGCCTGACAGTCTCCACAAAAACTGCAAATGTCATCCCCACACATTAGCCAAAGGCTGCTGACTAGCTTACATCAAAACCCATGGTCTGTGAAGAACCAATATCCTGCTTCATAATGAAGAAAAAAAAAAAGGAAAAAAAACCCCACAAACCCAGGAGTCTGGCTACTTTCCCAATGTTATTTCTCCTGCTTCTGAGACTTCCCATGCAGATGAAGAACTGCTTTGTATTGCAAGTTACCTGTGTCAGTTTTTGACAGACCCAGTCAATTAATAGTTCTCAACTTTTAACTGCAGGCTTGAGCTTCCTGCCAACACCTCAAGTTCAAGAATGAACACATGATTTGCTGACCGTAAGATCAATAGGAGTGCAGCAGGTTTTTCAAGTGTCAACGTGCTACCACAGTCACCACCTATTGATTTGTGAGTGTGAGAGGTTACACTTGTGGTTTCTTCAGCCTTTAAAAACTTTTCAAGCTTCCCTCTCCTTTTCCCCTTTTATTGGGGAGAATAAAAATAACATGGGTACACACTGAATAACAGTGAAAGCTCTCTCCTAGTACACCACTCACAAATCTAGATTAAAAATACAGCATATTTTTTCAGTGTTCAAACCTTTTAGTAAGAAATTTTATTATGCTACAACAAAAATGCTCTCTGCTCTGAATGGCAGAAAGATGGTTAAAATCATAATTTACAGAATAACAGGCCTCACACGCTAATTATACATTTAATGTCCAGTTAAATTTATGGATACAAAATTTAGGATACATGATAAAGCAAACACAGAATCACTTTACTTACAAGAATAGAACACACAATGCCAGCAACAAAACATATGGCAAACCACCTGACTCGAGTACCAAAGCTGAGTGTTGAGGCATCAAGGACCTTAACAGAAGGAGAGGAGGAAAAAAAAAAAAGGATATTACAAACCCAGTTTTGAACAATCTAAAGGACATTTTTTTCTTTACTACTGAAGTCCTTAATTTCAAACAAAACAATTTTTTAGCCAGAAACTATTATTTTACCTTGCTTAACAGTTGCTTGCATATTATTTCAGTTTAAGAAATTATATTAGCAATTTGGAAACATATTTCCAAAACAAACAAAACCTGCAAAGGTACATCCTGGCACTCAAGCAATATTGATCCACTTTCAAACAGACTTTCTTTTCACCATACAATTACAATTGAAAATTCTCACAATTGTACCAAAGCAGAAGAATGAATGGACCTTCTAGCAATTTGCAGATGAACATATCTATTTGTGCAGCACTGTATGCTCCTATAGACATTACTACCTTCTCCTGTTACTGGACAGAACCCATTGTACATATTAGTACAAGTATCCACTGCAATCATTATGATTCCACTTCAATTACTGTTCCTTACAGGGTGAAGGTGTAGGCAGATTAAGACAGCTTGTCTCATCAGACAGCTAACTTGCTGAAAGGGGTGATTTCACTTCCTGCTTCTCCCCTGTGACTCCAGAACCTGTAAGACCCTTTAATGAGCTGAGCTAGCTGACACAACTCATGAAGTCAGAAAAGAAATAGCGTTTCTTCTAATCTCATGACTTAGTCCTATGCTAGACTAATGAGCTAAACCAGCTCAGCAAGATGTCAGAAAAGTGGTGGGGCTGATACAAGGAAAGAGGCAGGGCCACATAGCTGGAGGCAGAACAGCCCCTTTCAGCAGAAGTGACAGGTTAGATATGCTCAGCTCATGCTCTCCACCCATGCTGTAAGAACAATGTATTTCAGCTTACTCCAAGTCACTAAAATTAAATATACTTTCTATTTTAAACTGGTCTATTAAGTGAAGTGTTCTGTCAGCTTATGTAAGATGACTATAACAAGCTAACTTTCCTATTTGTTCAGATGACAAGCAAATTCACCCTCTTGTTATCCAGCCTACAGGTATTTTCAATCAAGTATTATTAACCAAATATACAAGTTAGGTCTTCTCCAACCAATAAGTTTGATGTCTCTCCTACTCTTTTGAGAAATTTCTCTTTCAGGTAGTGGTAAGTGAATGAATGAAATTTGGTTACTGATTAGAATGATTTCAACATCTGTACAAACAAAGAATCCATATCTAGTTTAATAAAGAAGGGCCACATACAAGTACACCTTTATATGCTGTGATGAATCAGCATCTGAATATATGTCAACAAGAACTAGCTCAGACTACTTACTACTTATTAAAAAATTACTAACCTTATTTAATCAAATTAAATACTGTGAATATTTACTTAAGAAGAGGGATCAGAATACTAAAAATAACGTTTCACACTTGCATACTGTCTGAGCAGACACAGAGTTGGGATACAATATTGTTCTGAATTTTCTTTCCCCTTCTCTGTGTTAAGCGGTTAAGACAGAACTTCCCAAAGGTCAGAAGGTGCAGCTTACCTTGTTAGGTCCAACTCTTTATCCTTATGTATGCATTAAAGAAATAGACAAAAACAGTAACTGAAAGATGATTTAGTATTTGAAATCATATTTGATAGCCATATTCCTGAATACCTATACATGTAAGAACTGCAGAAGAGCTGATAGGACATAACTGAAGAAACCCATTTGAATCATGATTTGAGTTACACCTATTCATGCAACTTATCACATGTATGTGCACACACACGCAAAAATATAAAGTAAAAATCCTTTCCATCCCTGCTCTGAAATGAAGTGACTATCAGGACACCTGACACATGCATTTCAGATTGCCTAGAAAACAGGGAAAGGATGAAGGTAAATCATTTCTTCAGGTGTATCAGGCACACTGCTGCCACTTACTGCTGTTCTACTTCTAGTCTTAATATCCAATAGCACTCCTGAATCAACTATCAGAAAATTTCATTTTTCATATTAATTTGAAAATCACTTTATCTTCATTTAAATCCATAACAGTTATTAGGTGGAAAAAATACCAACACCATAAATAAGTGAACCACGCAAAGGCTAAGAACAAAAAATGCCACAATATTTAAAATATTATTTTAAAACTAGTTTAATATATTTTATGGATTGAATTCTTGAAAATGTTAATTGACAACAGATGCATATGAACTGCAGGATAAGCTGTGGCATGAGGGCTGCCAGAGCACCACAACATAGCATTCTCTGTAATAAGACTAAATAGATTAATTGGCATTAAAATGAAGGCTGATCCTGCAACCATTCCCAATACCATCACCATTTGCATTACCTAGCTGAACCTTGTTAATGCAATGTTTGAAATCCTGAAACTGGAGATCTAGTAATAAATCTTCTTAGTCCCTGACACCTAATACTTTTTCAGTTTCATGGAAGCAATGGAACTGGTTACATTTCTGAGATGCCTGTTTCACCCCTGTAGTGAAGCATCTTGCTGCAGAAGTTGAGTAACAGGTACCTAGCTCAGCTATTTAAACCACAGACTGTAGTTTGTGCCAGAATGCCAGGCTACAATCTGTAAAAGTTGAGGACCTGACACAGCACCTGCCTATTCTGCTGTATGTGCTGCAGGAGCAGTCATTTCTATAAGAGGGGCTGTGAGACAACTGGAAGTAACAGCTTAGTTTCTTACACCTACACTCAGAGACTATCAACCAGAACCCTAAGAAAAAGTTAGTAAATCTAAGCTGCCTAGGCAACAAAAGTAGGAAACAATGTAAGGACAATTAAGGCTTTTTTTCTTGTCTGATGTAAGCTGTACAGCTAATTCTAGATTTCAGATAAAGAGAGTTTGCATTACACTCTATGCGACTTCCATTAGCAGAAGCTTTTGCTTAGAAAACTGAAAAAATTGCCATGCAAACTCCACATCTGGGGAAAGATTCATATGAAGAACTGTGCAGTGGTGGCAGCAAGAGAGTCCCTGTAAAACATACCCTTCTTGCTATACTGCTTATCAGCTTGTTGCTAAGCAAGAAAAAGAAAAAAGAAACAGAAATCAACGAAGAGAAACCCTTACTTTTCTATAGCTAAGCTTTAATACCAAACTCCTGGGCAAGAAGCAAAGACTTTTATTCACGGGATATTCCAAAAAAATATTACATCAAAGAAGTGACCAAGACATCCAGAAATCAAGAGGAACCCCTACGTGGAAACTGGAATCCAGAAGGCAGACTTCTAAAATATTAGGAATTGTCTTAAAATAGTCTAATACACAAGTTGCATGTGACAGAAAACAGTATCTTTACTGAATAGCTTGCTAAGGACACCCAATAGATCATATGAATGATAATCTGCAAGGTTGCCTTTGTTCAAAAACATTTCTTGTGGTTTTGAACATCTACCTAGGCTCCCCTCATACATTCATTACATTATAAAAGTTTTCCATGTGGGCAAGCAAAAAAATAGAAGCACTTTCTTTTACAGGTTTTAAGAAAGATTCTAGAAGTTAACAATTGCATCTTTTCTTGATAGAAAATTTAAGAATATGCAAGTAATGGAGAAAACTCAATTTCAAACGAATGTTGAGTACATTTGCAGAACTGAGTTCTTAAGCAATATTTCAAAAAATATTCATGGAGATATATTTTCATCTTTCCCTAACAGGCTTCCTCATATGTATTTCTATCAACACTTTAGAGTAAAATGTAAGAAATTTAAATATCTGGTCTATTCCTCCTTGCTAAAATTGTGTTGACTGCTTTAAGCAGTTGTCAATCGACAACTATCATGAAACCACAGCCAGAAAACAAGCCAATGTGTCAAACGGACTGATTTTATATTAGTTTTGGTGTTGATAAAACAAAGCAGCATAATGTTGCCCTGACAACATCATTACACTGGTGTTTTACAATTTATTATTATTGATTTTTTGGTAATAAATTTAGAATAATTGATCTAATTGCAGCAAGAGGCAACAGTTGGTCATCTGAAGAGTTTAGAAAGTACAGAAAGACTTCACTGAATCATCACACAACTGTCTCACTATATACTTTTCTTCTACTTAACAGGAATTACTACTGACTTCATGGTAATGGTTCTTCAAAAATCAAGAAGGAGCAGCATGCAGAGACATCTATGAATATAAACCATATGATAGCTATTACACAACTATCAGCTATTCCAAAAAGAGGGCCATTGTTTTTAACCAAACACATGACTCAGTTCCAGAAAGGTCATCTAAAACAGTTCAAGATTTTACACACAAAATACGTAACCTTATATTTTCTTTCACAACCTTACCTCTTAAAAAGCATCCCTCTCTGCATGGGTGCATGTACTTTTTTCCTCTATTACACACACTTTAAAAATAGCCAACACCATTCAGCTGTAAAGCTATACCTCTAGTGAACGTCATATATGAACTTCCTCACTAAAAAGAGGCTTGATTTCCAATGTTCCAGAAATACAGTGCTACTTTGAGAGAAACCTACAACAGAGACATTGCCTAACCCAAACATTTGAGTTTTTCTTCAGTGGATATTCATTTACTTTAAAGATGATCTTTCTGGTTCTTCTTCTCAGCATGAAGCTCCTTTGCACTAAGCCAAAAGCATATTTCTATGTTTTCTTCTATCGGGTACTGGATAGGCCTTAAATATGGGCAGATTTTTCCTATTTATAGAATCATGGAATGGTTTAGGTTGGAAAGGACCTTAAAGATCATCTAGTTCCAACCCCCTTGCCACGGGCAAGGACACCTCCTACTAGACCAGATTGCTCAAAGCCTCATCCAACCTGGCCTTGAACACTTCCAGGGATGGGGCCTCCACAGCTTCCCTGGGCAACCTGTTCCAGTGCCTCACCACCCTCATAGTGAAAAATTTCTTCCCGAGATCTAATCTAAATCTACCCTCTTCCAGCTTGAAGCCATTCCTCCTCATCCTGTCACTACATGCCCTTGTAAAAAGTCCCTTTCCAGATTTCTTGTAGGCCCCTAAGTCTTCTCCAGCTATAACATCACTGCATGCAATAATCAAATCATTTACAGCTTAGTTACTGACATTTAACAAATGGCACATTCTTTGCTCAGTTCTCTCCTTCTCAGGATACACACCTCAAATATAAAATTATTAAATACTTAGGCATTTATTTACTGATTGCTGCCTTAAAACAAACATCACAGCATCAAGTAAAGGAGAACTCTATGTCACTATCACGTGTCTCACGTGATATGTACCTGAGGATGGCAGATTAATTAATTCTCTTGCAATTCAGCTAAGATTAACAGGAATGTAAGTACCTTGTGATAAGTTCAGAAGGTTGAAGCATCCCTCCCAAATGCTGGCAGATAGCTCTGGTGTGAAAGGGTGCAGATGCTACACTGCTTCCAGAATCAGTGAGGTGTGGATACAATTTAGCTGCTTTACTGTGGCAAAGAGGCCAAGTTTATAAACCTTGAAGACCAGCAGCAACTCAGTGCAAAGACAAGTGAGGCGTGTCAGCAGCAAGCTGCTGGAACTAATATTATGCCATAGATGCCAACTACACCAAGGTTGTGCTGGTTCACCAAGGTTTATCAGCTGTTGCTCAGATCCAGGCTGCTCTATGTTCCAGCTTCCTCCACCATGCTCCAGCATTCTGTAGCACACAGTATCGAGATATTCCATGACATGGGGCACTTTGACCTGCACTCACATCAATTAAAAGGGAACTGATGGTACAAATGGTTCTTTATAAGCATGCTCAGCTTTGCTCCAACCTAGAAGTGAAGCCTCAGAAATGTATGGTGTTCAAGCCCAGTAAAAAAACCAACTGACGATGAGGAAGCTGGTGGGGAAGAAATAGGAAAATTAAATTGTACTTGAGCAGCATGGGGCGAAAAAAGGAACCTCAGCACAATATACAGAAAACTATCTCTGTAAAGAGAAAGTCTTTCATAGCTTTTGCAAATTCAGGGGCACAAGGAAATGAAGAAGCAATTTAGACAGAAAACTTATTGTTTAACTGATCACCAAGTATCAAGGCCACGTAGGAGGAAGAGTACACACGAGACAAGGAGACCCTGTTATCTCGAAGTAGCACGTGGAAAATAAAACCAAACGACCCCAAACCACGAACACAACACGGAGCTTCTCCGCGCACCAAAAATTCGCCAAAACTCTTACTCCCAGGCAGGGCCCGGTGCCCACAAACCTCGTCCTTCGGCGTATGCAGCAAACTTTCGTCTCTCCCTTTGTCTCCCCGTCTCTCCCGCTTACGGACAGGGACGGGCAGACACCGAGGGCCGGGCGGGTGCGTGTGTGTGTGTGTGTGTGTGTGTGTGTGTGTACACAGGCCCGGGAATGGGGGAGCGGGGGAGCACGGGAACACGGCGGCCCCTGAGGCCGCAGACACCGGTGCGGGCCTGGAGCGGGGAGGCTTCAGCGACCCCCCGTCACG